>CAOKZL010002893.1:0-145180 GCA_948472985.1 Iguana delicatissima
GGGTGTCCACGTATTGGTACACTGGATCCTGAACTGCCAGGGCTGGGTCTGCAACCTCGAGTCCGAGCGCCATAGCCATACAAAGGAGGATGGCGGAGAACTGTTTTACGTCCTCCGGTGCCGACTCTGGTCCTGGTTCTCTGAATGCCAATGGAGCAGACTCATGGGACATTGCTGTGGATTCATCCAAGTCCGAGTCCATCTCGTAGGACTCGGAGGACTGAGACAGAGCCCTGTCAACTGACTTATCCCTGGATGATGGTCAGGCTGGTAGCTGCAGGGTAACTGCCGGTGCTGCTGTTTGCAGCGACGGTAACACGGCAGGTACCGTAACCTCTGGCAATGTCGTCATAGTGGCCGTCGTCCAGGTTACTGATCAGTGCTGGCGTAGGCCTCAGACGTTGTGTCGCCTGCGTGATGATGGTGGTCAGAACCGTCATCTGTGCCGGGGCGGAGTCCGAGGTCGGGCAGGTGACGGTTGAAGTTATCCTCGGGGGCGGAGACACGGCCTGATAGTGAGGTGAGTGTTCCCGAGATCTCCTGTAGTGTGGAGACCGGGATGCTGATCGACTTGGTGACCGTCAATGCCGGGAGCGATACCGCTCATGAGATCGTGAGCGAGACCGGCGGTAGGGTGACCAATGCCTGGGGTCTTGATGGTACCTGTCCCGATAAGATGGTGAGTAGGACAGGTACGACGCCGGATACTCTCGCCAGGCATATTCTTGGCCATACCTCACTGTATGGGAAGAGGAGGTGTATGGTGAGTCGGTCGAAGGGCGAGATGAGGCCCTCTCAATGTAGGTCTCCCAGCAGCGTGGAGATGGACGCCTCACCCATCGTTCCGGGGAGCATGATCCACTTCTGCCTGAGTCTGCCCGACGCGTGGTCGAGGCCCATTGTAGGGCAGGGACTTTCTCCGGGCAGTCCACCCTGTCAGGGTGACTGAGAGGGGTTACCGCGGCCGTAAGGACAAGCGATTCTGAGAGCAAGGCAGTAGGCACAGGTTGCTCCTCGTCGGACACCTCAAGGGCCTCTTGCGGGTCTGACTCCTCAATTGGGTCCCCAGTGAGTTGAGTTGGAGGAGGTGTAAGGGGGCAAGTCACCTTGGAAGGTGAGTGCCGCTTTTCCTTCCTCTTCTTCTTTTTCTCCTTCTCCTTCAGCACCTCTTGGGAGGCAGGATGCTTTCGCTGGGCAGCAGTAAGCGTTTTTGGTGGTTTTGCTGCCTGCGAGCCCACAGGAGCTTCTCAAGATGTCGACGCCACCACCAACAGCTTCGGAATACGCGGTAGAGATGATATCGGCATCCGCAAGGACGGTACTGGGTCCAAAGCTGTCGACGCCAACGGTATGGCAGCCACCGAAACCGCTGGGGAGGTGGTCGTGGACCGCCCAGAGGTCGACGTTGACATGCCCGAGATGTCTGGCTGGTCTCACGCTCGAAGGTACTCCTCCCAACAATGAGATTTCAATCTCGATGAGCGGTTTCGAAGTGTCTGCGCAGTAAATTCGCGGCAGATAGCACAGACCTTAACATTATGGGTTTCACCCAAACAGAAAAGGCAATCCCAGTGCCTGTCGGTCAGGGCGACTTTACGGCTATAGGTGGAACAGCTTTTGAACAGGGCCGACATATAACAAGGATGAAGATGCTGAGAGGGAAGGCGGAGAGAACTGAAGATGAAAACGAAGAAACAGAGGAGGGCGGGGGGGCCCAATATACCAAAACCAAGTCCGTTATTCAAGAATCCAAGCCAAAAACTGAAATCCGTAAGTCGAAGCCGAAAAACAAACCAAGAAACAAGCCAAGAATTGCTACCAAGCAAAGAACCTTCCGTTCTCAACAGCGAACGAGAAAGAACTGAGGAGTGACCACTGCTTGGTGGGCTGAGCATGCTCAGTACAGGCATTGGGGGGAGGGGTTCCCGCCAAGCTACTAAGTTCTAGAATCTTCTGAACACTACCACGCACACGCGAAAGCTCCTAGTGTGTGAGGCACAGAGACCACGAAGAAGAACATTGGTTTTTTTTGAAATTTTTATAGAACAACAACTGCAGTAACCCCTCCACATTCGTGAGGGTTAGGAGCACAGAACCCTCGCAAAAATGGAAAAATTGTGAATAACTCCCCCACCTCCACGATTCCCCTCCAGAGCTTCTCCCCTCCCATTCCTTTGCCTCTGGCCCTGGCATTGGGGAGAGGAGAAAAAAGACAATCTAAAAGGCTTACTCATACTTTCCCCTCAGACAGAGAAGAGGGGAGTTCTGGAATTCTAATTACTTTTGGCAGCCATCTTGAGAAAGGAGCACCTGGCCAATCAGCAGCCAATACACGGCAGAATGTGCAACCACATGGCAGAGAGGCCACACCTTTGGCAGTGGGAGAGGGCTTTGCTCACCCAAAAGGAAAAAAGCTCTATTTTAAACACAAGCCTGGGGTGAAGAGGAAGGCAAGCACATGCCTCGTGAATAATCAAATTCGTGAAGGTCAAACCCACAAATGTGGAGAGAGGACTGTATTTCCCAAAGGACATTATCTTCAAAAGGGTAAATATTTATCTTGATAATCTGCCAGGAGGTATTGTTAGAAAATATAAAGAAAAGGCCAGAGCTTAAAAAAACTAGTTTTCTGGACTACTCCTAGAATCTCTTACAGCCAGTATGGACAGCAGCAAGAAGATTCTGGAAGGTGTAGTGCCAAAATGTTTCTAAACTTTAAGAAAAATACAATTACTCACGAGGCAGTCAGCTGCTATAAAATTATACGCAAAATCACACTTGAATTTCTTGTATGTAAGAAACATTTATTAGAAGCATTTACCTCTCGTGAAGCAGGCCTATATCCAAAACCTGACGGTAAATTTTTATCTTCTTCACAACCTTTAGCTCCAGGACTGAAGTGTAATTCCACATGAAAACGTTCCTCTGAAGAAGGCTCCTAACATAAATAAATGCACAAGATAACTCAAACTCAATCCTTGAGTTCTGGATATATAATCAATAGTCTTCCTGTATGTATGTTATTTCCTTACCTTGTTTGGATCCTCATACAGCATGATAACAATCTGGGTCATGTAATTGAGTTCACTAACAACATTGAGATAATCCATAGCTCGTTTCCATTGTTCATCTTTTGACGCCTTAGATCAAAAAAGCATCATATGTTTAGCTTTTAATGAACAAGAATGATCCCTTTTTTATTTCTACATTCTCATTAATATACTTTTAACTCTTTAAAAGTTTCAATCCTATATACACCTACTAGAGTTAAGTACCATTAACACACCTACTTTTAAGTAAATGTGCAAGACAGCAGTGCACTATGGTAAATTATTTTATTGTTTTAGTCTGAGGTTGCAACACATATGGTCTTAAATCATTTAAAAGCATTATTTAAATTAGCAGTAGTAGCAGCAGTACAGCAGCAGAAAAACACACACTACCCAACATATTACTATACTCAAACGTATGGCTTTCTGCTTCCTAATGTGGGTATTCTCAACTTTTGGCTCTCCAGACATTTTAGACTTGTGTTCCCAGAATCCGTCACCATGGGCCAATGCTGGCTGGTGTTTCTGGGGACTGAAAGTAGCTGGAAGATCAAGCGCTGAGAACCACTCTCTTAAGGAATTGTTGCTCTAAAACTGACAAATGGAAAGAGCAAAGGGAAGAGAAACAAAGGTAACCCGGGATTAAAACAGGCAAAGGCAGTTATATGAACTTAGAACTTGAGTGGCAGAATGTAGAACCTGGGAAGAAGGATTACAGAGGGTAGGGTTACTATTAAGTACACAATTAAACATCAAAGGAATACATTAGATTGTGTTAGATTAAAATATAGATTCTTAAAGGTCAAGTGGCAGATGTTGTGAAATGAATCTTACAGTTAGCTCTCAGCAGCCTACCACACTTATTTCAGAACAAGATAACATCACAAAAAGATAATGTTACCTATGTCAAGCCACAGGAGATAAAAAAAGTTATAAAAAAAATTGAGATAAAGTTCCCAACAAACATGGTTTTTCAAAACCTCCAAGAATTAACATAAAATATTCTCACGTAAGATTTGCCATAATGCAATTTACTAAGAAGCTTACTTTCAGGGGAACTGTATTTTGATTTTGCTACAGAATATTAGTATGCTGTAAAAATTCAACTGAAACAATCTGAAGAGAGTAACACTTACATCACATAAGGAACCATAGCGAAGAGTTGATAGCAAGGAATGGACGTGACTTTCACTGGTGAAATACAGACGAGTTCGGACGTGACGTTCAGGAGACATAACCCCACTAGAATACCTAAAAAGAAAATAAGAGAATGAACAAATGAAGATACACCTATTATATAGGAACATGGTAAAGCAAACTCTTTTCTACCATTATTAAGCCTAAACATTCTAAATCTCAATAAACCACAGTAAGATTTCTTCTAATTTTCATTAATTGGGCAAAGAGTATCTGTATAACAATAATAAAATTTCTGGCAATTTTCAGTTATGATGAGTAAAAGACAAAATAGATTTAAAATTCTTTTCTTTTTGCCACTATTCTCATGACATTTATGACCATTTTTTGTTGCTGTTGTGTGCCTTCAAGTCACTTCTGATTTATGGTGACCTTACCATAAGATATTCTTGGTAAGATCTGTACAGAGGGAGCTTGCCTTTGCCCTCCTCCAGGGCTGAGAAATTGAGAATTGTCTAAGGTCACTCAGTGGGTTTCCATGGCTGATTGAGGATTCAAACTCTGGGTTCCAGAGTCAATCTAGTGCTCAAACCACTACACCACATTGGATCTCCATTTTTGCCTAGATAGAATATATGTTCTCTTTAAATTCAAACAAAAATGACTGCTAGAATAAAGACTACTGAACTGCACTAATGAGTGATGATGTGACTAGCTAGAATGTAGGTCAGGGAAATGTTAAGCATGTACATGCCTGTTGAGTTTGTGTGTGAGTGTATGTGGGCACAGATATGTGTGTGTGTGAGACAGAGACTATCTGAACTGCTTATGGGGAAAGGAAGTGAAAAAAGTGCTCATAGGTTTGTGAAAGATATGTATATATATGCATGCCTACTTCACAACTGATGTATTTTTCAAGGGAAGTTACTATATGTAGGATATATAAAATAATAGCAACTATATTTAACAGCACCTTCACAAGTCAATATAAAAACCCACTGTGAACTTCTGAATTATATTATCAGTATATTTTATGGCATGTTAAATTTGAATTTTTATTTTAGCTTATAGCTGTGTCTATACCTGAACCTGAACACGGCACATCCAAATGTCTGACCTAATGCTTGCAAACAGTAAAGCCACAGTAAAATAAATTTTATCCCCATTCTCACTACTAGAAGATGCAGCAGCTTCTGCACTTTTCTCACTGCTCTCTTGCCCACTAGGGATGAGGTGGCTTAGACAGAAGGAGATTAGGAAATATACTTTTCCTTTCCTGCTTGTTTTCTTCTTCTGTCAGCCACCTGTCCCAAAGTATTATGGGCAGATCATATTATCTAGTTCAATAAAGGTTAATTAAACGACTGTCCTCTGTTGTGAAGAAAAGGAACTAATAAAGGCTTGAACTCTCTCTCTCTCTCTCTCTCTCTCTCTCTCCCCATCTTGTTTTTCAAGGTCCATGCTCTCTGCTCTTCTCATGAAAGAGGGCAGGTTCTATCATGTCTGCCTGCCATTTTTACTCTTTTAGTTCAGATTAGAAAGGATCAGGCTGTCCTATCATAAGAATGCACTTCTCTCTTCCTGAGGATTCTGAACTTATTTTCTGCCTGCATTTTGGTTCTTTTAAACTCATCCTCCCAAGATAGACACTTTTGCTGGAGTAAAAGTTCTAACAGGCCTTTCTTTCCAGTAAGGATCTCTCTCCATCCATCCCCTCTAATACTCATAATAGTGCTCATGTAATTCAATGAGTTTCACAACAAAACAAAAGTCAACAAAACCACACACACACATTCTGAAACATTTTAAAAATACTCACACTAGCTTAAAAACAGTAAAAGACCTAGGGTTGAAAGACCAAAGAAAAATCTGGGTGTACGGAAGCTGGCTGTAAGCATGAATGGTATGATACAGTAAAATGTCTTCACTGCTTCCATGCCACAGACATTATGTCCAGATGCCTTCATCTATAATTTTTAGATTTTAGCCATTTTGTAAGTGTCCTCAGAATCAGTCTATCCAAGTTTAACTGAACATTTAGCTAAAATCACTGCTGTAATGCAAAATAGAACTGCAATGAGAAATTACCAAGTTCTCCAAGTGAAACAGAACTTACAAAGGATGAAGCTTATTAACAGTGTCATCATCTTGAGTTCTCTGAAGATCAGACCGGATTTTCCTCAATAGGGGATTGCAGTAACCTTTAGCAATCTCTAGTTTTTCAGCTTCAGTAATACCATATTCCTTATGGATAGAAAATAAACTACATTTAATACTGGAAAATAATTCTCAATTTGGCAGGGTTTTTTGTTTGTGGGGGGAGTCATGTTGGTCTATTTCAATATAAAAAAAAGGAAGGAATTTCTAAATAGGAATTTTCTGGCATCTCTTAAGACTGATATATTTTAGCATGAGTTTTTGTGGATTACGGTCCACTTCATCAGAGGAACTGACAGAGTACAATACAAATGTTAGGAATATAAGGAGTATATATGTGGTATCTCACAGGCATGAAACAGTATATTTATGACCAAGATTTGAACACTATGGTCTATCAATTTACCTAAGGAAATGGACTATAGTCTCTGAAAACTGAAAACTCAAGCTGAAATAAATTGGTTAGTTTTGAAAGTGGCATGATTACATCCCCCTCCCCCCGGCATTCCCTTCTCTTTACAACTCTCAATTTAGGATTCAGACATCATCACCTCCTCTATTTCTACTTCAGTGCTTCTTGTACTTAAGCAGAACTACATCAACTAAACACAAGATAGTGATATCAGTAGATAGGAAGTAACCAATCTTTAGAAAATAAAAACTGTAAGTGGAAATAACCCTGTAAAAAATAAAATTTCATAAATTACAATAGACAGATTCCTATCCATAAGGAATTTTATGGGATGGGGAATGAAATGGAATGTCTGGAAAAGAATGATGAGAGAAGAGACACATAAATATTGAAATGGTATAGAGAACCTACTACTGCAAAATGTGGTGTTGGTCCACTAACGATGTCCATTTAAATGGAGGTTAGGACAATTAATAGAGCATAAGGCTATTAACAGCTACTAGTTATAACACTATATCTAGTACTTATAATGCTATTCAACATGATAATGTATTTCCAGAATGAAAAGCACTATGCCTCTGAACTCCAGTGACTGGCAAACAATGGCACAGAGAGACTACTGCCCTCACCTTCTGATTCCAGGTTTCCTCAAGCACATGTGCTTTGCCACTGTGGGAAACATGTTATATCAGCTCAAGTTCAATTGTTCTGAAGTGCAATTATTTTGTATTTTATTCATAAAATATTTTATGGGTCAATTATTTTTTTCTATTAATGCTCATTTAATTTCAGTTCTTTTCATTTCTCGCTTTTCCAGGGAATAATTGGATCTGCTTTTTTCCCTCAAGTTTTGTAAGTCTAGTACAAAGTCTTAAAGTTATCTGGCCTTCACCTGAACCCTATTAAACTGTCAATTCAACAGCTTGCTATATTGATTCATTTGCAACTATTCAAATGATCAGTTAATGAAATTAAAGTTTAATTTATTTCTTGCTACTAAAATGGAGAGGGAAAGGGTAAAACATCCCAATTAGTACTGAAGATGCCTGCAAGGAATGAAATAGAAGGAGGGGAAAAAAAGAAACAAAGAAAACTTTGGAGAGAAGGAAAATGGATTACAGCGACTAAAACCCTAAACAACAGTACAACATTTTCTTGCAGGATCACTTGTCATTATTTATTTCGTATAAGCTCGATTTAAAATTAATCAATATGTTTTAAGCAGGGGGCATGATCAAACTTTTCCACTGATTTTTAGAGACCTAAAATGCAAGTAACTTATGTGAGAATCCTACCGGTGCACTACACTAGTGACTGGTTTGTTTGTTTGGGTCTTTTTTGCATGATCATGCAGTTCTCCCAAGGGAAGGCAAACAACAGCTGCCGGATCAAAACAGCTAGTGTATATTCATGTATCAAGTCTAAATATTTTAATAAAAAAAAAAGTCCAAAAAAACACCCTGGATTGACTTATCCATAGATCACTGTCAATAGTGTAACTCAACTTTTATCAAAAAAGGAATCTTCCCCTACTTTACACAGAGTGGCAAAAGCCAAGAGCTTACTTTTAGAACCTAAAAGAAGCACCAATCCACTCTACTTTTTCCACTGTGGTGCCACTTCTGGCCTTTTTGAATGCCAGGGTGGGAAAATGGTGCTCCCTTCAATGCAACGCAGAGAGAGTAGAGGGGTCAGTGCTTCTTTTAGGTTCTCCCAGGACAGACTAAGCTCTTGGCTTTTGCCACTTTATTCAGAGTAGGGGAAGATTCCTTTTTTGGTAAGAATTAATACTGTATTTTAACTTTTATCCAAAAAAGGAACCATTCCTTCCTCTGAGTAGAGTGGCAAAAGGCCTTTTTGAGTGCCTGGGTGGAAAAACTGCAGCAGTGGTGGCCAGGGGCTGCTAGTCCCAGAGGTGGTGCTCGTGCTTTCCTCTCTCTGCAGAATGATCCTCAACTTATTCAAGAGTCATATCGAAATCCATAATTTTGGTCCAAAGCTGCCCCTGACTTATACATAAGGTCAACTTATCCACAAGTATATAGGTACTTCTCTGATTCCTTTCATGGCTGTTGCCCCGTGGCCTTCTTCCTCCTGCTCCCTCTGCCTATACTGGGACAATTAAGCTGGCATAATGCAACAAGATTCTAACCTTAGACTACAATCTTATAGCTATTTACGTGGGAGTAAGTCCCAGTAAACTCAATGGAACTTCACTTTTAAGTAGGTATGCATAGGATTGCACTGCTAATCTGAATGCCACTCAACGTCTACCAGAGATTTATCATGCATGTAATTATTAGAGATCCTCCTATTTAATTTAATAAGGAGCAGAAACAAGAGAGACCTTTCTTCAAGGCATATGAACAATTAACAGAAATTGATTAATGGGTCACACATACTGGGTTCAAAGTAATTAAATTATTATTGACCACAGAAATGTATGGCCTGTAGGAGACATAAAAATAATTGCTGTAAGAACACTATTTTATATAAATTGGAAGTAAAATACCTGTGGTATCACAATGTCAGCCAATGCTTTTGACAGTCTGTATAGTTCCATTGTATTTTCTAATTTTAAAGAGACATTATGCTGGACATCATATTTTATACAATCATAGATATCTGGAATTTTACTAATATCATATCTTCCGTTCTTTGTTTTAAAGTCCTTTTCAAGCTTGGCCCATCTACGCAGCATTAGTTCCAATGTTTCACTATGGTAAAGTTGAATATCTAGATAGACAACAATTATAATTAAGATATAATAACCAAAGGTTAAACAAATCAAATAGCCTGAAATAAAATCAAAGGAGACATTAAAGGAATAATGCAACCTGAGAACAGGAAGGCATACTCTAGCTAACAACTGTCTCATGTATGTTTGTTGTCCTATTAGCCTTGCCCTTCTACAGATTAAGAGTGCAATCCACTTCCAGAACAAAATTAATTGCCTAGACAAGCTCTATTTCTGTATTACATATGTGAGGTTAAATTAAAAAGTGTATGCTCAAAAATATATGCCAATCCAAATAATTAAAAGTGAAAGCTAATTAACAGTGACATTAGCACTGACGTTACAAATCTGCTTAGAATACTTGTTTACCTGCAAACTTAGGATCTTCCATCCTTCGTCTGATCTGAGACGTCAAACTCTGAATCAAGGAATATACCTTGTCGCATGTCTTAATAGGATTTTTTATTATTTGCATTGATTTTATTAGAGAAATGCTGCCAGATGGTGTAAGCTGCAGGACCAAAGGAAAGAAAATTTGTCACAGTTATATTGAACTCTCTTTTGTTAGTTACCTAACGACTAAAACAGTGCTATTAAATATCAAAATGGAACACCTGCTCAAGTTACTTATGCCCCAATGAAGTAAAAAATGCTTGCAAAGCCAAAATACTTTTAATACATTATAAGAGACCACCTAGTGCTGCTTAGAGTGACTCAGTTGCTTTTTCTCCTCTGCAAGCATCCCTTTTTTGAGTACTTGAATAATATCCCTTTGAATAACATCCCTTCTCTAAAATACTTAATGCCCATGGGGGAGGGAGCAGAATCCTGGAAAGAAACCAGCATCCTAATAAGCCCTATTACAGTAACATGACAAACACACTGCTATAGTAACCTGAAAATCACACACATTAGAAATCATACAGAGTTTTGAATAATTATTTTGAGTTGTTTGTTGTTTTATTTCTAACTATGAAATCTTAACAATACAATAAGTATAATGTGTACTAAGTTGAAGTAAGCCATTAAGCTCTTACCTAAAGATGTTGATCAACGAAAACTAATTAAACAAGGAGTGGGCAACACACAGCCAATGAGCCACACTGAACTTTCTAACATCCCTCTTCCCCCACCACCAAATTAACTACATAGATCAGTGGTTCTCAACCTATGGGTCCCCAGATGTTTTTGGACTTCAGCTCCCAGATGCCCTGAGCATTGACCATAGTGGCTGGGGCTTCTGGGAGCTGAAGTCCACAAACATCTGGGGACCCACAGGTTGAGAACCACTGACATAGATGTTCTCCTAGAAGCTCTTTAAAACAAGTATTCTCTGTTGAAATGCTTTCCTGGTTTGCTGCCAAAATTCAATAGTGTGATCTACAGCACACTTCTGGCAGCACAGCAGTATGCACTGGGCCTCCAGTAGTATGTGGGAGTGGGGACACAGGCAAACTTAGAACCTATACCAAGTGAACTTTCCAAAATTCCTGGACTAAATCTTATATATTAAAGTCAAAGTTTGTGAGCTTGTCTGTGTCAGGCAGGTGAAGACCTCATATGATTGGCTGCCTGTGAAGATTCTATGGAATCCTGGGGTTGGCAGTTAAGGGAGGGGCCTTCAGAATTCTCAGCCAGAGAGTTCTTGGGCCTGGCTGGTTGCTATGGAGATGAGGCCTAGCAACAAGAAGGAGTCCAGCGTATTCCCTCAGAAACCAAACCTCTGTATGTTAACAACTCTAAATACAGATTGGATTGGGGAATATGAGGAAAAGTTACAGGTACTGGACAACACAGTTTAGGGAATTAGAGACACAGGACCTCAAATCTGTGTATTTCAACCACATCTAATTCCTAAGGTAAGGTAAGGTAATTCCTAAGGTATTTCTAGCAAGTACTACCTATGAGAAAATAAAGTCCTGGGCATTGCTGGGTAAATATACTAGTTCTATATAAAACTTTTGGGGCCATTTCAAAACATTGTAACTATTTGTCCTTCCTTTCCATAAACTATTTCTGTACCCAGACAAACATCAAGGCATATAACCATTGCTATACATTTAAAAAATACAAGGTTAGTATGTTCAATTTCTTCCAAAAGACCCTGAAAACTTCTTTAAGTAAAATGTTTAAAATGATCTTTATAGCTATCTTAAACAGAACTTTCAAAGTCCACTGACTCCCCTGGCCCCACTTTGCAGTGAGAGTGCTCTAACCTTTTCACAGTCTTCAGGGGTGAAGTCTCTGTCTCTCTGGAGTATTTCATTAAGGCGTGCCTTCACACGATGTTGGCAACTACTAAGAGAGTCACTATCACTGTCAAGTAGCCCATTCATATTAGCACTTTTCACCATCTGGACAAGGATAGGGGTGAGCTCTCCTTCCAAAGCAAGTAGTCCCTGGAAGGAATAAAATCGTTGAGTGATGAATAAAGAAGCAGCAATAAGTCTCACTCATAAAACACGCAGTCCAGATTACATATAACATCCTTTTATGTTAAATTTTGCAATACCTCTAAAGCTATTTGTACCAAAATGCATAACATCTTGAACGAATGCCCTGTCCCAAGTCAATTTACCTATGAAAATATTTGTGGTGCTTCACCTAGGATTCAAAGAGCTACTTCAGAGATGTCAACATTGAAATTCAAGCCCTGTACATCTAGACAATCCATCAATCTGTCAAAACAAAGCAGCACTCTGCCAACCCTATCCATTAGTTCTCGTGAGGGGAAATTAACTCCTTCCAAGTACAGATTCCCTATCCCCTTGGACTGGTCACCCCAACTAGTCCCCACAGATTACATCCTTAGCAGTCTGAGAGAAGTACAGAGAACCTTCTTCTATTCCACCCTCCACTTCCAGCACTTGTTTTCTAGAAAGTGGACTCAGTTACAGCCCCAGAACTTGGGTTCCACAGATAGCTGACTCTTCTGTTAAAACGTGCATACAGCCCTCTTTCTTTAGCCTTCTAACCTTGAAAGAGATTATTTTACTAAAAAGAAAGAAATGCATTTGGTATAATGTTGTTGGATTTCACAAGCAATTATGCAGTGTGAAAATGCAAGGAACTACTTCCTTGGGCATTAAGTTAACAGAATACATTCCCACATCCACCCCAAACAGGCTGGCTGGGGGGCTAGCATTAACAGCTCAGTTAGGAGAGGCAAGGCTGCTTCTGGCTGCAAGCATCCATCGTGTGGGGTGGAAGCAAGGCCTTTTAAGCCCATACCTTCCAGAAGCTAGGCTCTTCATCAGGTGGCTTCCCTCCACCCACCCCGCTCTTTCTTGTGTAGGATTATCCTGCTAAATTGTTGAAGACAAGTAGGAATTTTTTCTCCCCCTGCCATGCCAGAGGAGTTTTTCACCTACTTTACACAGACCCTGATGGTTGGTGTAAACCTTAGCAGATTCACTGTGTCAAACAGGTTAATTTGGCCACTGTTAAGCAGGGATGCGCAGGGCTCTGGGTAATGAAGGGTATGGTAGACAGCTAGAGGTACCACTTGGAGTGATATGCCATAACAGAGGCCTACTTTGTAGGATTGTGCAACCTGTGGGCAGTATATATGGTCCCCATCAGCATCCACCCAAAGTTGTCAAGCTTGGGCATAAGAATACTGGCATTGGCTGCCCTCTCCATCTGAATAGGTGTGGCTGGATCGGATAGGGGTTGAAATTATTTTCCTTCCCTGACCTTCTCAGAGGGGGACTGCCCTTGAAGATAGGTATTAGGCCTGAGGCTTGGATAGGCTCTCCACATTTTTTGCCCTTTTACAGATTCCCTGTTATTAATGTTCAATAAAGCGGTCCTAGTTCAACCTCACTATGTTGTCTTGCCTCATTATTCTACTTCCAGGTACAAAAGACAGGTAACTGTCAGCAAAAGGAATTTTGAAAATGGCATGCTGGAGGACTTATCATGAAGGTCCATTCTAGCCAAGAAGAAGAAAACACTCATGCATGGTTTAACTCCTGTCACTGCCCAGGCAAGGGATCATGTGTCTTAAGAAAGCACTCCTTGTTGGATTCACCACTCCTCCTAAATTCATTCCCAAGCTGAGAGCAAAGGAAGAGGAGAAAAAGAAGATCCTAAAAGACTGGGGGGGAATGGTCTTGCCACCCTATGGAGGGTCTGGGTAACTTTCTCCTTGGCTAGAATCGACCTTCAGAGTAAGTTCCCCAATGTTGTCATGCTCAGCCACTGAAGAAGGAGCCACCCACGCATAAGAATTTGTTGTTATTGTTATACATCTTTAAATTGTTTCCAATTTGTGACAACTGTGAGGCGAATCTATCACAGCATTTTCTGGGGGTTGAGTATATGTAACACACTCAAAGTCACCCAGTGGTTTTCCATGGCCAAGCAAGGAATTGAACCCTGGTCTTAAGGGTTGCAGCCCAATGCTCAGACCAGTACAACATGCTTGCTCTCATTGCCCTAGCATAAACAGAACATGAGAGGGAAAGTGGTAAGAAAGATTAGTTGTTCTGACAGGATCTGCTGGAGTGCCCTTCTGCTGAGGCAAATTTAGTCTATCACATTCCATAAACAAGGAAGGCATGGCTGCAGACCTATTGGAATGTGCTGTCATGTTTAGTGGTTTGGGATGATCAAGGGATGCACGAGGTAGAAATATGCCCTTTTTGATCCAACGAGTTAGGGGAAGAGAACTTCTTCCTTAGTGAGGTGGATAAAAAAGAGACAAAGAGTGCTTCCAATCCCTTGATGGGTCTGGTGTGCTTGATGTACAATTTCTGCCTGACATCCAGTTTATGTTACTGTTTTTCTAGAGGGTAGACCTGATGAGACCAGAAGGATGGCAAAACAATGACTGTGAGTTTTGGAATAGGAAATTTATTTTAGGTAGGAAGCCAGGATCAAGCCAGAGACACACAGAGAGTGTATCGAATTTGCAAACAGAGGGGTCTATTGAAAGAGCAGCTAGCTCTGACACCCTCCCGACTGAGATGACTGCCATGAGGAAGAGTACTTTTATGGACATAATTCAGAGCAGGACTGTTTTTTCATGAGGGGGGGTGTCTAGAAATGGCTTTTAGTACCTTGCAGAGATCCTAAGGTAGAAAGCAGTGAACATCTGGAGGATTTAGTAGTGAAGTCCCCAATAAAAATCTTTTCACATGCAGATGGGAAGAAATGGGACAACAGATAAAATGGATGCCGAGACTTTAGTTTGGCATCATAAGGTATTGGGTTTTAGGACCTAGGTCTGCTTGAAGAAACTCTAATATTCCCTTAACACCTGTTCTGTGTGATGAGACTGATTTTCTCTAACACCATCTGAGGAAGGTTTTCCAGGTGGTCTCATATATCCCGAGGGTGGAATCTTGTCTGGAAGCCAAGAATGTGTCTATTACTTTCTCAGAATAGCCTGAACTCAAATACGACTTCTGTTCAGTTGCCAGGCAGCTAGGCGGAGCCAATCTGCATCTTGGGTGTAGAAAGGGGCTCTGATTGAGAAGGTTGGGCAGGACTGGAAGAAGCAGAAGTCCCCAGGTTGCCAAAGCTAACAGGTGGGAGAACCAAGGCTTGGTGGGCCAGTGGGGCCTTTTTCTTCCCTGATCTTCCTGAGGACTTTGGAAATCAGAGGCATTAGAAGAAAGGCACATAGCAGGCTTAGTTGCCAAAGTGTCTGGAAAGCATCCTGGGCTCCTGCTCTGAAGGAGTGGAAACTAATGAAGTACCTGGATATTTGTTTGTTTTTGATGCAAAGAGGTTGACTACAATGTGTCTGTAGTTGTTGAAAGGTAGCTATACCCAGACTCCATTCTTCTAGATCTAGAGTACGGCAGTTTAAGAAGTCTACCTCCTTGTTCTGAGAGCCCTGAATATTGTGCTGAGATGGAGAAGACATTCTTTTCTGCCCAGGGGAGGAGCTGGTAGGCTTCCTTGTGCAGGAAGGAGGAGCAAGATTCTCCCTAATTGATCAGGTATGATTTTACAGTCTTGTGCTCTCTGCAAACTAGAACATGTGTTCCTCTGATATCTCTATGGAAGTGAAGGAGTGCTAATCTAATGGCATGAAGTTCTAGCCAACTGATACTCTGAGCCAGTTCTTTGGGGTGCAGACTCCCTGGGCTGAGAGACTTTGGAACTGGGCTCCACAGTCCAGGAGGCTGTCATCTGTGGTAAGAACTACTCTTGGAGGGCGTTGTAAGGGAACTTTCTAGAAAAAGGTTGCGCGTCCACTATCAGAGAGAAAACCTGATTTCATGGGTTAGATGAATCCTGATGCAGTAGCATATGGCTACGTGTGTCTAAAAAGGTGGGAGGAACCACAGGAGGGAACAACACCTTGCCCAGGTGGAGAGATGAATGTGATAAATCATCAAGTCTATTAAGTCTTAGTGACATTATGCCAGCTGTCTTCGATCTTATGAACGGAACAGCCTCTTTCTTGATTTTTTGTTTTGATATTCTCTCTGGGAGGAGGAAATGCATCCTTTTCTAGTGTCTAGTAAGGCATCCAGTTGAACTAGCTTTATGTTAAAGAGAGGAGACTTTTCTGTTTGTTTACTATGTTTTGGAGAACAGACGGGGGGGGGGGATAACAGGACTTTTTGGGCTCCTAGAAGTGAGATTTCAGAAGAATATTATTCAGGCATGGGACAATGAAAATGTCCTGAAGTTTCAGGTGGACCATGGGGGCTACCATTACCTTGGTGAAAACCGAAGGCTCAAGGCCAACCTGAAAGGCAAAGCTTTGAACTGATAATGGGCATCATGATAGCAAAAGTGAAGGTACATGTGTGACAAAGTATGAGTAAAACTGAAAATAAGCTTCCAAAAGATCTAAAGAGAGGAGATAGTCCCTTGGAAAAATATGCTCTTGGACTGTCTGGAGGCTTTCTGTCTGAAATGCATGTTTTTTATATACTTGTTTACAAATTTGAGGTGCAAAAGCAGGTGAATACCTCTTTTCTTGGCCACTGTGAAGAGGGTTGAGTATACTCCCATGAATGTTTCATTTTGAAGAACAGGTTCTATGGCGCTCAGATCTAAGAGGTGACAGGTGGCCTGTTGCACTGCTAGGTTCTTTGAGAGGTTTTTGAAAACTGTCCCCCTCAGGGAGCAGTGTCTTTTTTTGAAAAAAATAATCCAATGGTATAACCTTCACTTATTGCCATTAATACCCACTGATCTCAAAAGGAGACGGCCCATGCTTGTGTGAAAGGGGAAAGTCTTCCGCCTACCTTGGGAGGAGGATAGTCACAAGATTGGTTTATTTCTAGGGAGTTGGTTCCCTTTGAGGGAGGGATCCTGACTGGACCTCCCTGGAGACGAAAGGAAAAGGGGGATCTGGACCAGACAGGTTTGAAAAAGCTGAATCTCCAGAGTCGGGGAGAGAGCAAAAAGGTCAAAAAGGCTCAGACTGCTTGGTCTGACTTTTTGAATCTTTCTTTGGAATGGAAGCCATGGCCTTCTTCTTATCCCTTGTCTCAATCAGGATGTCCTTAAAGGCCTCTTTGCCAAAGAGAATATTCCTCTTATAAGGAACTGTAGATAAAATGGATTTGGACTGTGTATCTGCTTTCCAATGTTTTAGCCAAATGGATCTTCTGGCTACAGTGGCAGCAGTAATGCAGCGAGCTGAGAAAATAAGGGAGTTTCCGGTAGCAATCACTAAAGATTTATAAATTTTAAGTAACACCTTGTGTAGTGATTTTGCATCCAGATCATGGTTATTCAAAATATGTTGTACTCACAGCGTGACTGGTCTAGAAATAAGGGATCCTATGGAAGATACATGAATAGCTAGATCAGAGCCTTCATGGGAATGCTTAAGGGATGGGTCAGCTATTTTCTCATTAGTTTCCCTTCTGGGTGCTATGGCATTTGTTAAAAGTGCTGTTATGAAACCCTCCACAACAGCAGGTTTAAGAAGATTTATAGCCACTGGAGAAAACATATATAGTTTTTGTGCCACATTAACACCCTTCCTGCTTTGTGTGTGGGTATTCTATTCTGATCTTACCAATTGCTGAAATCAGATTAGAAAGGTACAACTCACAAGGAGCTTTTAGTTTAGGAAATGTAGCTGCACCACAGCTGGAGTGATCAGTAGTTAGAACTGTTGAACTGCCAGGCTGAGAGTACTGTAAACCCAGTGCTGCCAGTTCTTTAGATAAAACAGAAATAAAGTCATTTTGACTGAAATACTTCTCCCTGGCTAGGTCTTCCTGTTCCCCTGAATCTGACCAATTGCCCTTCTCTGTTTCAGACAAGTCCCTAAGAGAAGTTGAATGAAGGGAGGCTACATCAATATCTCTACAAGAATGATGAGAAAATGGGCAGGAGCCCCTGTCTCTGGTGAGAAGGTTGATTCCCCACCTGAGGAATGAGCGGATTTACTTCTATATTGAATAGCTGTAATCCCGATCCTAGCCCTGCAATACTTCCTTGGAGCTGCTGGAGGGGTGTCAGGCAATGAGTAAGGTGGATGGATTGGAGAAGGGAATTAAGTCAGGAAGGCCTGACTTAACGGCCCTATGTTAATCCTCCCAATGAGAACAATAGCTGAGCTCGGAGCAGAGCAAAACCTCTGCATTTCCTATCAAAGCCTTCCAACACCTTCCACAATCCTGTCCTCAACACAGAGCCGGCATATAGTCATCAAAACCTTTGTCACCTACATGCTAGTACTTCCGTCACACATTAAAACCATCAACCCATTCTAGCCACCTTTTCTCTACCCTGCAAACTTTCTTGTTTGTCCAGGCAGAGAGTCATCAACCCAGCATTACTTCAGGGCAGGTTTTTGGGATATAAGAAACCACAATTTTGGGTGCCTCCTCACAGTATTTTAATTTCAGTGGTCTACTCTGTCACTCTGGCTTTTGGACCAGTACTGTCCTTGGCTGCAAGCCCAAGCCATCTCATCCTTCTCCACTTCTCTCTGGATGGTACTTACCTCTTGATCCCTTCTATCTCTGCTATCCTTTTTCCTTCCTTTCTTTTCAGTTGGCCTTGTGTGATTGCTTGCATGTGTGTGCATGTGTATTTTCCCACCAATAAAACAAATTTAAATTGAACAATAAATCTTCTGGCTGGTCTCTTTGGTAGCAACTCTGTAGACATAGGTGAAAAGGTCCTTCAGTTACCTCTCCTCCTGCAACCTTCTTAATTTGAATTAATTAATTCCCCATTTTTACATTTAATTGAGGGTTCTGATACAGGACCTCACAGGGTCCCATGCTTTTGGGATAACAACTCCTTCTCCACTGGCTGGAAACACCAAATCAAAGGGGGAAATACTCTAATCAAGTCTAGCTAAACATATTAGCTACTCACACATCTGCAGAGCTGGGTTCTCAAAGTTCCTTAAGTAAAGATGGGATTGGATTCCCTTTGCTTCCCACATGGCTGACTCTGAAGCTGTATCAACCATAACCTTCACTGCCACAGTCAAGAGACCAAGACAGTGAAGAAAAAGGAAGAAGTTCTTGACTCACCAAAATAGAAAGAAAGTTTTTGAAGTCACCTCCTCTGGAATCTGTCCAGTTCCTCTTCTTGATTTCTCCCTAACTTGCCTTTATGATCTTAACTTACAAGAGGCACTGAGCAAAGATTCTGGTATTCAGCCAACCACAATGTGCAGGCCCAAAAGCACTATGCCTCCCTCTATATCCTTACATTACAGAATTCAAGTTTTTTCTACCCTTCTTTTTCTTTTAAGAGCAGATCTCCATGTCACATCACAATCTGCTTTGGAAAATCCCCTCACTGCTAGAAGGAATTTGTTGCAAGGCACCCAAGTTCAGGAACAAAGAGTCTGCATCTGTAATTTTATGAATATAAAAAGTCACACTATAGTACACAAAAGCAGGCCAGCATTCTGCTTTCAAAGCTGGCAATCAGATGCCTACTGGAAAAAAACAGGGAAAACGAACAAAATAGCACTCTCCCATTTGTATTCAACTGTAACTAGTATTCAGAAGCGTACCTCCTCTGATTTGTATACTCTAATAAATAACCATCATTAGCCACTGTTGGAGGCTATGGAGGCCATGGAGGCCTTAGCCTCCATAAACTTATACAATCTTTTTAAAAAAAGGTGTTCCAGTTGGCAGTCATCTGGTTGAAGCAAATTCTACAATACCATTCTGTGAAAAAATACTTCCTTTTGTCTGTTCTTAATATTGACAATTTATCTCAACTGGATGACCAGAGAATACAGTATTATAAGAGTGAAAGAAACTCCTTATTCATGTTCTCCACAAAACACATAATTTCATACACATATATCTTGTCCTCATCATATTTTTCTAAACAAAAAGCCCGAAATGTTACTACAGCCCCTTAATTATTTTGTTTTCTACACATTTCTAGCTCCGGAATATAAATTTTGAGTTTTGCTGACCAGAACGGCAAACAACATCCGGAGTGATGCACATTCTACAACTTTTCACAATGAATGTAAAAGTCATTTGCACAATTAGAACAGGCAGAACAGGAGGAAGAATTACACTTTCACTTACGAATTACCAGGCTAGGTCACACAATTACCTTCAGCGCCTGATGACTACGCAATAAAATTATCACTTGCACACAGCAATAGATCAGCATAGATCAATTATTTCTAATGGAGTTAGTTCATACTCCAGCTCTAACTCATCACAATGCCCATTTGAACTGTTATGAAGTCTCATATATTCTCAGCTTCATATGATGCAAGCCTTGCAGTGTCTGTTATACAGCTTGGTCACGATTCCTACCTACTTAGTTCAATCAACACCTAGATTTAGTCAAAACCTTAAACACATCTAACTGTGATTTTTCATTATAAGAGTACCCAACATACATTCCCTCCTTCCAGTTCAAAAAGTATTGTGTTTTGGGAATTCTTCATCCACAGTAATATATACCCTTTCCTATTTCTTCCAGAAAGAAACAAATACATTCCATGCTATGGAGTGACTGGCTAAAAAAATGAATAAATTAAACTATCTGGCCAGAGATGAGAGGATAACATCTCTGTTATAAATACAGACTGAGAAGCTAATCCTGTATGAGAAGAAAAATATTTGTTTCTTATATTTAAAACCATTCTCTCTCTCTTAAAGGAGACAATCTGTATTCAATGTAACAGTTTCTCTCCACCTCACTCCACCCCACCCCTTTATGTAATTTTTCATAGTACCTTTGCAAAAGCTGCTGCAGTCATTTGGACTCTTCCTTCATCAGAAGCATATATTTTGAGATCATGCCGATAAGTACTATGTAATCTAAGCAGACCACATCCTGGAAATCCAGCATAGTCTCCTACCAAAGAAAAAGAACCAGTGTTAAAATCTGATAATGTAATTGTTCCTGTTTTAAAGATAATAACTTCGTCTGTTACCAGTAGAAGGGAAAAATTAAGATACCTTGACCTCCTGGATACATGCACCGAAAAGCTCTTCCTAGTTCCTCTGCCTGAACTCTACCTGCAGGTGTCAGTTCTCCTCCCCATTTTAGAACTAACAGCAGAGACGGCTCATGTTTGCGGTTATCTAGATGCAAACCAAAAGAAAAGCTATCAATGTTTCTTAAGAATTAGAGACTGGCTAGATTAGAAAGCATTGTTTCTTCATGTTATATTAGAAAAGGTAAACACCCGTGAAATTATTTCTGTGTGTCATGGCTGAATATAGATTAAACTGCTGCTTCTCAACGTATATGGCAAATTGCTTTTGATACCAGAGGAGTCAAAATAATGAAGCATGAGGAGGAGTAAGATTTGATTTTCATTTTTTAAAGTAAAATTATATTTATATCACAATTCTATATATGTTTGATGTAAATCCCACTGGATCCAGTAGGCCTAATCCTTCGTAAGAGTGTTTAGGGCCTCAGCCTTAGTGTACATCAGCCCTTGATGTGACTTCTAGGTGGGTAAAAGCATTTAACAAATTAACTTTAACAAAAAATAAATATGCTTCTTAGTCATCAGATCCAACTCTGTTTTCTTGGCAAGAGAAATGTTAGAAAGCAAAATACATTCATGTCAAGTTAACATATAGATTAACTTTTAGTTAGTAATTCATAGGAGTTAACTGATATCATGGTACCTTCCTCTTCACTAGATGTTTTCGGACAACCATGAGGAAGATATGTTAGCTGAACTTTGCGATTTATGCCAGAAAAATGGCCATACCTGAGGATGAAAAATACAGAGATGAAAGAGAACCATTAAAAGGGACTTGTTATATATTAGCAAAATATTTTTTATCAGATGGATATTACAGATATCTTAATTTGACAATGACTAACTATAATTTAAGTACTGGTACACACATTGGCTTCAGTCAATCAACACACACATTTCATGCCATCTAAAAGTAGGATTCTGAAGATACAGAACTAATCTGAAAGGCACAAGCTAAGTAACATTGCTAATCATAGCTCATTTTAATACTGAGTTCAATCTCTCTTTCAATACTTAAGGAAACCTTTTTTAAAAAATTGAATCTCCAAATTAAACACTTACATCTCCAGCACAGTCTTCAGTTGTTCAAGTTTGGATTTACTTTCTTCAATTTCAGAGTCATTGTTTTGTCCAAGCTCTATTAAGAGCTGTCTTGCAATATCAAGTACTTCCTAAGAAAGAGTGACAAATTGGGTAAGTAATGCATACAAACAGACTCTGCATATCTGTGTGTGTGTGTGTATGGAGAAGAGAAAAAAAGTGTACCTGTAACTGTTTTGGTTTTTTCAGTTTTAGTTTCCCAGACTTATAGCCATTGCATTTTTCAAAAAGATCAAAAAACCTTAAAAAAAAACATATGGAATGATTAAAAAAGTAGTGGATTACATTTCCAGATGTCATTAGACACAAATCCTAGTGTTCATAATCTAGTTCTGGACTTTGATGATGGGGAAAACAGCACAAGTATGAACTTTCCATATATTCACTAATGCCTCCACCCAATCTGAGATTGTTACTACACTATATCTACTGAACATTTCAATCCACATTTTCATGTCTCAGTCAGTTTTGAAAAAACTAATAATACATATATGATTCAGAGCTCTAAGATTTATTTGATTTATTTGCAAGATGTATATGTCCCTTCAGTAATTTTAGGGCAGTTGACAAAAACACAGTGTACAAATGTAACAACAATATATTCAAAGAAAGAAAAAAATACAAACCCAAGGAATAAAAGTGTAATTGTCTGGTAAAAAACAAAAACAAAACCAATATTTGCAATTTGCATATCTTGTGTGGAAGTGAATTCCACAAACAGGATGTATCACTGATAAGGCTCTCTCTCATTCTAATTCCGATGGTGGAGACAAAAATGACTTCAATACAGTAGGTAAACTGGCAGGGGAGATACTGTCTCTTTATGGTACAGTTTAAACTAGGAAATACTGGAAATGGGTTCAGTAGTTCACTTTCCATTATACTACCTTGCTTGGTTTTCATTTCTGAGTTTATTCATACGAAAAATATCACAGCATTGAGGAGGCACTGGCTTTCTCATAATATTACTAATATTTTTCTGTAAAAATACTTCAAAATGTCCCCCATTCTTACAATCTCCTGCCATGTCTCTTCCAAGGATTTTTGTAAAAAATTAATACAGAATTAATTTTGCAGATACCATTCATGCAGTGGTAACTGTCAACACAAGCAGAAACAGAATAATTTTCGATTTCAGCAGAAGGCACTAAATATGTACCACGAAAAAGCAGAACCAGGAAACTACGCATCAAATTGAAATCAAGAAGTGTGGTAAGGATGGCAGTAATAACATATCCTTAATAATCAGTTGTTAAAATTTGTATCTAAATTTATATAAATCTGGAGATACATAATTCTAGACGCATATTATTCCAACAATCAACTTACTGGTACAATTATTATAGGCAAATGTCCACATTATTCCATTTTATATTTTCTTTCTCTCACAAGTCACTTACTTTTGATGTTTAACCTCCATTTTCATTTTTTGTTTAGGTGTCCTATCTCCATGCCGTATAACAGCAATGACACATCTAAGTTCCATCCTGCAAGTACACAAAGAATATGATGATTAGTTTAATGGTGGGATACCATTTAATATTAAAGAAGCATATAGTTCAATTAAGCTATTGACAAAAACATATAGCTCTGAATTCTGTTGCTAGTTCTGTGTAGACCCACTGAATTTCATTTAAAAATATTCATTCTCTCTCTTTCTCTCTCTCTCATTGCAGTTTCAAAAACAATGTTAACAAGAAACATTTATTTGATTCTTAGGAACAGCACATGCAAGGAGACGTCAGCATACGGACTACTAAATCTAAAAATGTATTTGAAAATAAACATGCTTAAAACTCTGGTATCCTGCAGGTAGGGGTGCTGCCTGCCTCATCGTCCCTAAGGAAGCTTTGTTGTAGGCTGGATGAAGAAGTCCAGACTCTCAACAGCACCCAAAGACCCAGAACAGCATCTGTATCATGAGTAGAATGTTCAGCTTCCCACACTAAGAGCCTATGTCTAACTTTGTCTGATTATTACTTAGTTCTGTAACTTTGTAACTACTCTTAAGTAATGCCTGAAGGAAGTTGACTTCATGCACAAGATACTCTTTTGCTCAGAATAAAGGTATTCTTTAAAAGATCTCTTCTTTTCCATTCTCTCTTAATATGCCTTTGCTCAGTATGTGCATGCATATGTGTATAAGATTATCATCTCCCGTGGGACAGGAAGGGAAAAGATCTGCAGAATAAAAAGGTGGGAAAAGCATAAGTTAAACCAATCAGTAACTTCCCACTAAGCTACTGAATCACATGGGCTGACTTAGTGGGTGGTGGTGACTTGACATTCATTAAACATGTATTATTTTATTTATTAAAATATTTATACTTCCCCCTATATCATCAGATCTCAGGGCAGCTTACAAATAACACTCAAATTAGATAGAATTTGCGGTGCTCCCTGTTTCACCATCCCCACAGAAACTTTGTTGTAGGCTGGACAAAGAAGTCTGGACTCCCAGACAACACTCCTACCTGCAGAATACCATTAGATATAATCGAGGGGTTCCCTCTCCTATTCAAGAGCAGGAGTTGGGGACACAGCCTATTATAGGGATGGTAGGGCAAAGACAAATCCCTTTTGAGCAAATCTTTCCAAGTTCACCTTAAGGTTGTCATAAGTTGGAAACGACTTGAAGGCAAACAACAACAACAATTTTGCACTTTAGTAAAGAAGAGAATCAGTGATAGCAAACTGGATGTGTTTGTCTGCACAGCTGTTTCTTAGAAATCTAAATCACTGTAGACCCCAAGCTCATCTGGAAGACACTTGATACAACAGCAGCCCTCTCAGCCTCCTGTGTAAGCATGAAAATCTGCATTTTCCATTATTCCCACTGGCATCAGATATCCCTGCAGAATGTTCATAGTATACTGTACTATTTCCAGCACTCCTTGCCAAGGTTAGTTTGGGAGTTTATAGGAAGAGACTAGAAGTAGTGCAGAGATTCACAACAGAGGATGAAGTAATAAGGTCTGATATCTAGACTGGACCTTGATAGATCTGATAGATCAAATTGGACTAAAGGAACTCACACTTCATGATCACAAACCTCTGTTAGTGGAAGTACAACAGCAATTAATCACAGACACAATTTATCCTAAACCAAAGTGAAAAAACCCTGACGGATGATAAAAAATATCAGAATTTTACAAGAAATTTGAATAATTTAGACAAAATAACATTTCTTTTACATTGTCCCAGATGTTGTTGGCACGATAGGAATATCCTCTGCTTCTAAAGGTATCGACCATGGGATCTGAAATTGTGGAGCTAGTTCTCGCATTACGATATTTCTAAATGGAATAAAAATAAGATTACTTACATTAAATGTCTAAGTTAAATAGCTTCTCCATAAGAAACTCTGAATACTTCTAGCCATCTTTATGAACCGACTCAGTAATTGTGAACCATTATGAGAGTCACATGAATGAATAGATGGAAGCATCACCCATTTATAATATTCAGCACATATCAAGTCACTGTTTAACATTTGCTCATGATCTTTTTAAAATGATTTAGTTCTGATATATTTTCTGAACTCTAGGTAAACCATAGGACTTAATGAACACCACAACACAAGATATTGTCAATCAAAATTCCAACCATGACAGGAATCATATAGAACTAATTAGTAGAAACACCAAAGATAGGAAACATGTTGGCAAATGTTTAGAATAGAAGTAAAGAATCTGAGATTTTCCCAATGTTGTTGAAATCCAGTTCTCATCATTCTTTGATGGTGGACTATGTTGAGTAAAGCTAATGGGAGCATGGGAATAACATCTGGAGGGCCACACGTTCCCTAGTCCTGATTCAGAGATTTTTAGAATGCACACTGTCTTGCATATAAAGTATTCTAAAGTTCATAAATGTTAAAATCTGTAAGATAAAATCATACAATCATTTGTTTTGGGTATACACCATATGACAATAAATGGAAATGAAAACTATCTTTTTGACGAAGCCCTACAAAACAGTTTGCAGTTGAGCAGCTAATCTTACTGAAAATTACCCACTGCAAGAGATATGGAAATATTCCAAGATGAAGATACATGAAATTGCAACGGTCACCTCATCACAGTCCCAACGTATGCCAGCTGGCTTAGTATTGGGCAACTGTCTCTCCACTCTAGGTGTTTTCCTACAGAAGGGCTATACATAGAAACCACTAGTAGTAGTGGGGTTCAAGATAAATATAATGCACAATCTATGGGCAGGAGGACTGATGGAGTTCCACTGGTGGAAAAATCAGAATCCAGAGCAAGGAGAAGAATCACCTTCCCTTGCCACTGCAGTCCTATACATTCCTCAAAAGACTGTTTCAGAGGACTGGAAAGACTCTGGAGCAAGGGTGAACAAAATGTAGCCCAAAGCCAACAGACACTCTCATTAATTTTCTGATTTTTTTTTTGCCCCCACAGCCTATTGGGTTTTGCCCCACGACCACTCAAGCTCCAGCACACCCTAGTGCTCCAGTGCAGCCTTACATGTGTATGCGCAGGGATGAAAAATATTGCCTCTCTTCAGCTGCTCCAGCTCCTTGTTCTAGAGGCTGTTTTTGCGAGGTCACCAAGGATTACAGTGGAAAGGGAGGAAAAAAGGAAGGAAGTTCCACTGTGCTGTTGCTGCTATGAGAAGCCATGTGAAATGTTATTACCACGTTTGCTAATATAACTCAGTCCAAGAGGTTAAACCATGAAATTGCCTAAAGTGCACCCTTTCTCTTCCTGCAGCCATGAACAAGTTTCAGAAACAGAAGGGTTTCAGAAAGTCTATAGAGCCTACCACACTTTTGATAGCATCACAAATATGAAAGAGCTAGATAAGAATAGGTTCATTCTTAAATCAAATTGATTTAAGACATCCAACTAACAGACTCCAAATTAATTTGATTTAAATGGTTCCATTCCAGATTGGGATGAGACAATGTACTTATCATCGGCTAGTGAAAAAAGGCATTTCTGGGCTAAGGGAAAATGTTTGCAACGTAAACATCTGCAATAATAAATTATTTTTGGAATTTTCAGCATCCTGGTAAAATGAAAAAATAAATAGACTTTTTTCTGAAAGAAGTGCACATGATCTATAAAATAATTTTTCCCCCATTTCTGTTCCACAGTAAGAATCTGGGAGTGGAAACTTTCAAACCAAAGGAATATCCAGAGGCTGAGAGGACTTTGGAGTCTTTTCTCTTGATTGCCTCCAAGTGATAAAGTACCATTTAAATGGAAGTGTTTGGTATTAAACTGTCCTCTGCAAAAAGGATACCTGGTCTTTTCTTTTAGTTTCTTTCTATCAGATGAAGACTTTCAAAAAATAAACAATTGTAGGCTTTTTAGGTCTTTGCACTTTCTAATCTGCTGATTTCAGATCTACTTTAACTGCCTTTAAGTTCCTTGTGAAAATGTATTACTTCCAGTGACTGAAACTGGGCAGGGTCCTGTATGGCAGAACGCAGTGTAAAAGTTCCACAGATGGCACTTTGGTACATCTTTTCTTAGACTCACTTACACTGCACACCCATCCACAGTCATTCAGTGGCTGATGGGAGAAAGACTGGAGGAGCATCTGGCTACCCCTTGTAGCCAAACACAGACCAATGACATCATCCATCAAGATTCACGAATGTCTTCTGGAGGTCTCAGCACATGATGTAATCATTATGAATCTAGCTATAAGATCAGAGCCAGACAATTCTCTGGTTTTCCCCATTCTCCAACAGCCACTGATTGGCCTTGAAGGGAGCTACAGCAGTGGTGGTGGGGGTGCTGTGGAAGGAGGAAGTGAACACCAACCCCCATCATTATCTCCCGCCACACAAGTGTATGTTGAACTGATAGCTACATATCTGCTGTATTTTGTGATTTTTTAAACTGTTGATTGTCCTTTTTAATGTTTTACTATTCTAAGTAAAACAGTGAATACCAATGTTTCGTGGCATATAATGCTGCAAACCATGGGCAGGCAACTTGTGGCTCTCCAAATTTTGTTGAATTACACCCCCCATCAGCTCTAGTCAGCATAGCCAATCATGAGGAATACTGGGAAATTCAGTTTAAGAATATCTGGAGAGTTATACATTGTCAACAACTGCTGTAAAACAAACATTGAACAATAACATTCCAAAAGCAAGTATTATACTTCAGACAAGGAAGTATAATAACTATTTGAAACAACTTCAAAAAATATTTTATCTAAATTACAGTATTCTATTATCACTTCTGTATTAAACACACAGAAAAAATGGAGTCACACAACTGTTACTCATGACCAATTTTCACTCTAAGATTGAAGCTCAATAGAGTACTTGTCTGTTCCACTTCGCAAACTGGAATACTAATTTAAAATAAGAGAAATATTGTTTAAAGGAGCTATCATTAAACAGTTATCTTTTTATATTTCTTCAGGCTTCAATCTTCCAAAAAACGGTCATCAGCACTAAAAACTACAATGTACTCTGCTGTCAAAAACAGACCAAAAGATCTCTCTCTCTTCAAAGACCTGCCAATACAATGTAATAATGATGAATTACTATTAGGCTAGATAGATAAGAAATTATGGAGCCCACTAAGACCAACAGAAAAACAGACGCAACTCCTTGTTTGAATAGGATAGTCCTGACATTTATGCAGGTCATGAAATTAAAAATTCAAATGCAGAGTCAAATAAAGAATTTTAAATATTAACACAGTGGAAGACAACAGTGTACAGAATTTAATAAAGAATTTGAAAAATTAAATCCATAACATTAACATTTCATTGTATTACAATATTCATTCTAAAACAAGCACAAAGATTATGAATGCAAATTCTAATGAAGATAATCAGTTAGAAAGTACTGCTGAGAAATAATAATGAGAAATCCAATGTATTCAGGACTTGGGATGTTTGATGGTGGTATGCTCAGCAGAGGCAGCTCATCTTCTGGAGCTAGTGTGGGAACAACCTCGCATGTGTTATAAGACCTGGATGGGTCAATTTAGAGGAAATTATCTTTTTCAGCTGTGTCCTAGTGTGCACTCAATTTGGAACCAACTCAGATTGAGCCATTTGGCAAGAAAGTTTGTAGTAGTCTATATGGACTTCTATCAATCACACTCAAACTTCCTGTCGAACCGAGTACTAAGCTTCTATTAAACAATAAGAAAGAATTCTGTAGCGGGCTACTCATTCTATTGTTTAATAGCTAACTTAGAATTAGTACTGAAAATTCCAAGGAAAGCTATCCTAATAAACTTCAATGTTCCTGCCAAAGCAGTTTCATTAGAATTGACTCAGGACTTCACAAGACATCATAATATCTCTTCCAATGTTTTATCAGCCATACAATTTCAGCAGGAAAGGTATGGCCTGATACTTGTCCAGCTTGCCTCTTGCCCCACCTGACTTATTACAATGAGTGACAGTGAATTAATTGTCTAGCTCTGGGAAGTGATAAATGCCTTGTTGATGGAAGGGGTGATTTCAGATGCCTTAAAAAACAAAAACAAAACAAAAAAAGTCCACATGTCTTCTCCTGTAAAATATTTCTCTGAACCCCAATTATCTTTTTAAATTACTGGCTGAAACAAACACATCTTTTTGAGAAGTTAGTGACTCAATAAGTGCTGAGTGATTCTGATTATCACTTCTTGGATTCCATCTCAGAATAAAGGCAGGATACAGATTAAATAAAATAAATAAAAATATCTGCATTCATCTCAACCTGATATCCACTCCAACTCTTGACAAAACCTTGATGCCCTATTGGGTAACTTACAAGTGAGGTGTTTTTTTCATATTATCAAACATTGTTACCTTTCTGTTATCTGTTTGTCTGAAGTAAGGATTAGGGGTACTATGCTTCAAGTGATTTTGCTGCTGTAGAAACATCTCATGGTAACTGTTTTGTCCCATGGCAATTATGATATTTTGTGCCACAGGTTAATAACATTGTTTAACATCTGTATGTCCAAAAATCACTTCCTCTAAGCCAGTTTGGTAAAATTTTGACAATGGAACAAGCTTCCACCAACAAGCATCTCCAAGGCACAACAAGCACCTGATAACGTCCATCAGTAGGGGGCAACTTTCCCTACAGCAAATAGAGTAATCTAATTTTGGCTAACCAAAATTAGATTACTAAAACACAAGAAAAAATGCATTATTTTAAAGAAAAGGAAAAAGATCTGAAAGGCAAAACACCACTTTTAAAGTTCATAAAAATCTTGCTCAGGGACTTAAGTTCATAAAATCTTACCCAAGAATTTTAGCACAGTCGTCATAATATTTCATAGAGTTCTTCACAAAGCTAAAGCCATTGACATCACAAACATAGGATTGTCCATTTGCACGCAACAGATCAAAGCCACAAACTGTTTGCTGTCAATAGAAAATACAGACTCAAAATGTTTGAAAAGATCTGTGTACATTTTCGTCTCTCACGTAATCTTCTATAGTAAAAACAAACACCTATGTCTTACTAGTAACCCTAAGAGTTCAGTAGACCACTTTCCACGCAGACTTACTACAGAACTCTAAAACAAGTCTTGGATTTCTTAATCTTCCGAAAGGTTATTCCTCTTTCTATCTTTTTAAGACATGAGGAATAAATTCATAAAACTATTTACAACACAAAAAATCCAAAGTGCATCTTTCAGTTTTAAGTAGCATATACCAGCTGAATGAGAAAAGCAAATGCAGGTCTGCCACATACAGTGAGAAGAGACAGGACCTTGCTTCCAATTTTGCGTAATAGTAGCTCTATTTATATTTACAATTTTAAAGTCCATTACATTTGAATGGACTTTCTCTCCTAGATATAGAGAGGCAAGAAAATAACTTTATCCGAACTCAAACTCTAGGGACATCTAATATGTTAAACAAGGACAACTTTCTTCACCCCTTAAAGAAAAGCAAGAATTCCAGAGAATAAACAATCACTTTCAGCTGCATACCTTAAATGCGAGGCATACTTTCCAAGCTATCAGCTTCTCTCTAGCATTAAGGATCACTGGATATCTGACTTCTTTCCCTTCACTGTCCCTCTCTACTTTTCCATCAAGAGCAGGGGATTTACGAGCTTCTGCGTGTGCATAGTCTGGACCTACGGTGTAGACCTTTATTTGGAAAAAAAGACAGAAAATAAAGAGCTTTATTTTATTTTTTTTAAGTAAGTGACAGTTTCATTTCAGAGCCCTTCATCTGTGTTCATTTACTTTCACACGATAGGGAAGTTACAGACAAGCTCAAAAGCACTAAACGGCTCAAAACTATAGTGTATTTATGTTACAACTGATAACATAACTTTGCTTCAAGTTTTGTATTACCTTTGCAGCTGCTACTAATTTATTAAGCACTCCAATTTAGATGGCTTATGGCTTATAATAAATTAGTATATTTCCGAGGAATACGCAATCAGCAATATGCATGTCCCCAAATCAATCCCTCCCCTATTCATGTACTCTGTGATACAGCCTGGGATAAGTTCTTAAAACAGAGGGCACTGTGATTAAAAAAATATAGACTGTGGTACAACCCAGACACATCAAGTTAGCTCTCTGGATCAAAAACTATGCATAGCATGAACTATAAAAGACATGATTAATTTATTTGGATTACATCATGTTTACACTGTTTATCAAAATTGCAAATGCTCGATTTCAAAAGCATCAGAACAGCTTTCTAATACAAAGCAGACATTTTCTGTGTAGAAGTCCTATATATCTTATCAATTAAAGAAAGAAAAAAGAAAGAAAGAAAGAAAGAAAGAAAGAAAGAAAGAAAGAGAAAGAAACAACTGCATCACCAGCCCAACTAAGAATCCATGTTATAAAGCTGGACATATTTGTTCCACAATTAACAAAACAGACACAACTTATTTGGCAAGATTAAATTCTGAAATAGTATTGGAACTCATCAGGAGAAAATTAAAGCACATAAACAAAGATGTTCTTCAGTTCTGGAATAGCCGCTTACCCATTGTGTAGATCAATCAAATATGCTCCAGTACATGAATGTTAAAAATGTTTTTATAAATTCATGCATGGAAATTCAATTTTAAAATATAGTACAGTTCCAGATCCGATCATATTTTGGGCATATGAAATCCATTTAACTGGACTTAAATGGACTGTCTTAAGTCACACCGATCATAATAAATCTGCTCTAACTATCTGGGGCCAATACATTTTTTTTTTTTTTTTTTTGCAAAAACTCCTATTTAATTTGTTGGATTTTATCAAAAATAAAAGAGTTTTAGGACTAAAATGTTAGAATCATTCTTTTGTAGAATAAGAGTATTTATTTGGTTACATGTCCAGCAAACAAGAAAGCAACATTTTTATCTGTATTTTCACCACAGAAGTGAGAGCAAATAATAATTTTTAAAGCAAGAGGAAAATTTTTTTTACTGAATTAGGAAATTTTTGTCCTGTGGAGAAAACAAAAGATGTCATCTGAACAATTTCAAATTAAGAACAGCAGTGCTTCAGACAGATAAGTGTTCGTATGTAAAGCTGTTGAGCTCCCTCACCACTTGATTGCTCTAAATATAAACCAAAATATGCAGTTGTCATACCTTCACATCAGTGCCATCTGTAGGCATGAACTCCTCATAAATGTATGAACCTGTTTTCCTCACATTGCTTTCAGGGGAATAAACACTGCTTCTGCTGCCAATCTGAAACACATTTTTTTTCTCTTAAATATTGTTTTACACTATGACTTTCTCAGCTAACCAAATAAAACAAGTACATTTAGGAAGGTATGAAAATGCTAAACATGATAAGAAACAAGAGAAAGGCCTGAATAAGTTGGTTCTCATACAATTTAAAATACGTTCATGCTAGATTTAAATTTAGAATTGTTTTACATTTTTTGTGTAATAGTGTCTTAGCTGTATTTTGTTTTAATTTATTATAAGCCACACTGAGATCTGTGTTGGGAAAAGGGTAGGATAGAAACTTTAAAAACATATAAATAATTAAATATTCAAACAACTGAATTGACCCAACAACCTCCCTTAGGCAGGTGGCCTAAGGTGAAAATGCTCACATTACAGTTCTTTACGCAAGCAGTTAGGCAAAATGTGATCCTGTCCCAAGTTTGTATCTTGAAACGAATTTTTACTGATGTGTCATTACTGAAATAACCATTACAGCTGGCATTACTGAAATAATGATGTTTTATGTATTTTATCTATTCTTGTTTGTTATGCTGTGAACTGCTTTGAACAATTGTTTTCCGGAAAGGTACAACAGAAATGGAAGTTTAATATAATGCAAACTTTAAATTACTTCCTTACATTAGTATATGGTAATTGCTCAGGCCTTCTCTCAATTTATTTACTGAACAAACACTTACAATCCCTGTAGCATGTTCTTACCTATGTCCATTTCATACTACCCGCAGCTATCTATTAAGTTACAGGAAATGTTCAATGTATACAAGTTATCTGCAATTCTCCAGTTACTGTCAACCTTCAGAAATGAATAAATTACCACCCTTTCCCCTAAGAGTACTTTTTTTTTACACTTCAACACTAAAAATCAAAAAGGATATGGAGAAAAAAACCTGAAATAGAATAATTATTGTTCAGTTTAGTTCTGTCACCTTCCGAAACAGTCTCTGACTTCCTCCACCAGCAGATGTTGGATAATAAATATATACATTGTGATCTTCAGCACTAACAGGCTTTTCCACAAATGGCTTTTGGAAAATTTCTCCATTCACCTCTACATGATCTTCTCCTTCAATCAAATTACATTCTGGAAAAAGAATATGAAGCACAGAGTGCAAGTTGGGTCACAAGTCAAAGTAAAGGACAGGGATAAGGAGGACAAAAAACACAAAAAACGGTCCCCCAACAGTTGGAAAATCTGGTGGGGAATAATATGACAGAGTGAAGAATTCTGCACAGTTCTTGCTGGCATACGCCTATCCCACTCAACTCCCCAAACCCTGGCTTCTACCTCTCCCCTGTATGGGTTTAAGGAAACTGTGCACAGAAATACACATAAGCAGGTTGCAAAAATTGTGATTTGTGTGCAAAACCCACAATTTTTATGAAAAAACACCATGTGAGCAAAAACTACTCAGAAATTTATTTTTTCCTGCAGTGGAGAAGAGAATGACAAGCATTATTTGTCTGTATTATATTTTCCCTATTCAGTTGACAACATTTTTGTTACTATCATTCATCTCACAGAAGAAGTAAAATCACTCTGAGTAAGTCTGTAATTCTGAGATCACACTTTGCGCATAGAAGTGAACTGCTCATATAAGTATTTCTTTTTTTAAAAAAAGTAAGACAATGGCATATCTTCAGAACTACTTCTTTGGGAGTCTTTCCTTTCAGTTATTTCCTTTTAAAAATTCTTATGTTGCTTTTCTATCAAATATGGTCATGTTCTGTGTATCTGCTTTGAGGGCTTTACTTTATGCACAACTCATTTACAACAAACCCTAATACTTTTTACTCTGAAACAAATTTCACTGATGTCAGTGTATTATTATCTAAGCAAGCATCCTTAGGATTTCAGGAGCCCTGGTAGCGCAGCGGTTAAATGCTAGTACTGCAACCACACGGTTGTGAGTTCAATCCTGCCAGGCTCCAAGGTTGACTCAGCTTTCCATCCTTTCGCAGGTCGGTAAAATGAGTACCCAGCTTGTTGGGGGCAATTAGCTAAAATACATTGTAAACCGCTTAGATAACGCTAGTTGATAGGCGGTATAGAAATAACTGCTATTGCTATTTCAGCCTTAGTATTCTTAAATTAAATACTAAACGTAAGTTGGATGCGATGCAAGATCACTATTTCCAACACTGATTTTAATTTGCTTGTTCTTATGCACAGTGTGGCGGAGTATAGGAAGAGTGGCATCCTGGACTTAGAAAAGCCACCCAGGAATAGGTTGCCAGGCAATCAGAATGGCCACTCAAGAGGAAAACCCAGCCTCTTTACTATAAAGGAGGGGTGAAGGCCTGAGTGAGAATGTATTTATAGCAGGCACACTGGTTTTGAGAGAGTTTTCCAGAAGAGTCAGACTTTCAGGGTTCAAAGTGAAGGGTGAATCCTTCACCAAAGGATTTCTCATTTAATCAATGGGTGGGGGTTCGAATGAGAAGGGTGTCTTCTCAAGGAAAGCCTAGAAAAGAGGCAGAAGAAAAATCAACCCACTGTTAAAATCTGGCCAGAGATAGTGGCCTAGGTTTGGCAACATAACCTTTAGCAAAGAGAGAAGCCAGAAGGCTGTGTGTGTGTGTGTGTGTGTGTGTGTGTGTGTGTGCATGTGTGTGAGAGAGAGAGAGACCTGTGCTTTTATGCTGTTATAAAGAGTTAAGAAACTGTTTAAACACACTGTGAAGATCAATTTGAACTTAGACACACATACAAAACCAATATATTATTCTGTTTGCTGTTTTAATAAAGATTATACTATTTTTTTCATAAAGTTGGTCTCAACTGAATGATTCTCAGTGATTACAACCATCCAGAACCATGCTACCATAAACCATTAAAGGAGTTTTAATCAACTACTGAACAGCTTTACCCTATTTACACAAATGTGGTTTTTCTAGGGAAGGTCAGAACTGTGTATAAAATGGCAAGGAGCTCTGGCAGACTGGGGAGGGGAGGGGAGGGGAGGGGAGGGGAGGGGAGGGGGGAAAGCTGCTAGTCCAGTCTGAGAAAAGAAAAGAAAAGCCTCATCTGTAGTCTCCACACACAGGCAGTCAAAATTACATCACCTGAACAAATGAGGGAAGTATCATAAAAATGAGAATAACCCTGAAAGTTGGGAGAGATATGAAGCAATCTTATAACGAATACTATAATAGGAAAAACCCCAAACAGACCCCACCACAGAATTCAATGGCCTGGAATATAGACAGACAGAAAAAAAAAAACCTGACAATATATGGGGGATAATGGAACAGAGTATATGAACAAAACAGAAAAGAAGAGACACAGATGCATATGAAGAGAACTATTTCATTGTGCAGACAGAACATTTGCTGGTTTATACTGAAAAGCCATTTTAGTATGTATACTCTCAGGGAGGAAAAAAACACAATCAGAAAAACTGGAGTAACAATTACCCTGAACAGAAACACTCATAGCAACAATGTTTTGTGATAGGGTCCCATTTGTTCTTACATAATCTCTCTCCAAATTTTTCACCTTCTTTGAAATGCAATGTTCTCCAAGCAAACAAATTTTATCCAAAAGAACTAACAACATGCCTGCTTATAATTTCCAGAAATAGTATGGAAATAAGTAGTTTTGTGTGTAGAATGATAGTTATGGTGTGATCTTATGTGTACACATTCAGAACTAAGTTCTATTGTACTTAATAGTACCAGCTCTCTAATAAGTATGTTTAGTATTACAGCTGAAAAGTGTCTCTATAAGATAAACACCTGACTGACTCTTCTTAGGTTGTACCACTTCAGACACGCACACCACCAAAACTCTTCTCAGGTTTACCATTTCAGATATGCATACCACCCCCACCCCCACCCCTACCCCAGTTTGAATTGATTTATACCATAATGGTGTGTTATTTGTATATAAAAAACTGTAGGACAATTTTGGAGCCAGCATGGCATAGTGGTTTGAGTGTTCAACTATGACTCTGGAGACCAGGGTTCAATTTCCCACTCAGCCATGGAAACCCACACCTTGGGTGGGTCACATACTCTCAGCCACAGAGAAGTCTGTGATAGGATCATCTTAGGGTCACCATAAGTCAGAAACTACTTGAAAGCACACAACAACAATTTGGAGGTAATGCCACTACTGAAAACAACAATCAGACTCCTATGACAATTCTAATAGTTGTATTACCTTGGGGATTGTTTGGATCACGATTTAGTACTGCATAACGGGGAAGTAAAATACCTTCAGCTTCGAGAATGCTATAAACTTCTCTCCTAAAAGAAAAAAAATATACACAATAATTCTAATCACTGAAATAATGTGCATGGAAATTATTGCCATATGAAGTCAACAAACTGGCATATACTGTTCGTATTGTTGCAAGGACTATACAGTGATTGCCAAAAACAGTGAAATAGTGCAAGTACAACACGTCCACAAGTGCAAACGCTGCAATATGACAAAATGCCACAGGGTATCTTCCCTTCTAAAACGAGCATTCCTGCACAAGATTCAGGTGGGATATTTATTTCTAATCAGAATATTTCACTCCCTCCAAACCCAATTTTCATTTCCTTTTTTCTTTCACCCAGTATTCTATGGTAATACACATACACCCAGTCCTTATTGGTCTATTTGCTGAATTTGTTTCAACTTTAAAACTTTGTATACTTCAGCAAAACCCAGGCTCCTTTAAAGCATTTCTGTTCTTTCCTCTTACTTCTTAGTGGCCCTGTTCATGCTATGACTGTGTTGGAACTCAGCCACCTGATTTCAGTATTAGGAGCGATAATCTTTATGACTGCTTGGCCTAACCTTTTCTTTAAAAAAAATACTCAAAAGCACTTCTTATATTAATGCAATAACGCTTTCATGTAAGTGTGGGCAGTACTATTATTATGGTGCACTCTCTGTATCTGGAGGAGGGGATCCATTCCAGAAAACCCCACAAATAAGAAAAAAAGCTGTGAATGCTTACATCCCACAATATTAAATGGCAGTGACATGCATGCAGATGCTTCACCACTTCCACATTCACAACTGCCATTTTGGGTACAGGAGGTGATACTCCAAATTAGCTGGAAATCACCATATGTGGAAGTTGCCAATACGGAGGGTGCCCCCATATCAAAATGGTTCTAGGATAGATGTCTAAGAGCAATTACTAAATTCATGGTTGGGACAGAATTTAACTTCTTACAGTGCAATCTTACACATGTCTAATCAGAATAAGCCCTGAATTATATTCAGGCAAATGCATATAAAACTGCAGTATTAATCATTATACTAAGGAAGACATCTTTAAGGTACATCTTCAAGGACTGTAATGTTTCTGGCTGAATTTCTGGCATCTTTATTTAAAAGGACCTGAAATGAACAATAGTTTAGGACAACTTTCATAACACTACTGGACACCACTGGAGCAATATTAGATAGTCACTTATGTGGGTTCTTAACATTATATTAACTGTTACGGTTCATATGATGAGATCGTATGTACATATCCACTGAATGCTATCACAGATCACAAAAACATAAGATCTATACTTCACTCACAATAGTTCTAGTTATAGAACAGGGCCATGTCGGGTAGATAAGTTCTATTTCACAGAATTATTTTGCATACACACAGGCAAAAAAACAACAACAGTACACACCATCAATCTCCAAGGGAAAACAGAAAGAGGAAGACAGATACATTCAGAAAATAGGACAGCTGTAGAATCTGATGTCTTCTGAGAGTCTAGCTTTTGGATATATGCAATGTTTACCCTTGGACATATTCCCTCTTGCACTCTAATGCTTTCATGATGATAATTTACACTGAACCACATACCTGAAATGGAAGCTAAACTAATCCTGTTCTGTGATTTGATATACCTAACATTTGATTTAATTAATATTCATCATTTTGTTAAACTGAATGTAGTTCTTCTCAAGCAAATTTTCTGTGATGTGGATATCACTTTATATTATTAATATTGCTACATTATAACTTCATACTAGTTTTCTTTTCTGCTTGTTAACTATCATTAATATTAATGTGAGATACACGATCAAGAACAAGTAAATAAAAAGACATGAATTAGCAAAACAACCATATGATATGTATCTGTTTTAAAGACTGCAATCACTTACAAGAAAAATTGGCAGTAATTTTAGATATATTCAAGAGATAGTGGCACTTCTTCATATACTCAGTGTAAATCAATAAATCAATAACTAGGATTCAATGTGGCACTCAGGTGTGCCATTGCATCCGTAAGGCCTGCTGAGATATTCACTAGAACACCCCCCCCACACACACACACACACATACAAATAAATTGTGAGATATCATCACTGACACCTGGGAGAAGGATTTTATGCCCCAGCAACAAAAAATCTCAGGAAAGGAAAAGCAACACAACCATAGATGCCTTAACGGTTTTTGGCAGGCAGTGCGCTCTGCTGATGGGACAGTTCCCCCTATTCAATTTCTACATTCACTTGCATCAGGAAAAATACAGTGCATAATGTTATATGATAAATGCACCTTTCATGAAAATCTGAGCAGGGAGTTAATTGTTAATATTGTCTAAAAACTGCACTGAAAAAGTATATCAACACTGAACTGCATATGAACTCTAATATGCTATTTTATTGTTACTGTTATCTTAAGAAATGTTTCAGGTTATCTTCACAAATACTAACTCGGCATGAATTGTGGATAGTGATAAGGAAACTCACTACCATAAAATTATTGAGTGGTTCTAAATAAACATTGAAAACCTTCACCCGTTTACATAAAAACCATGGGAAAGACAGGATACCTTATCAGATTGGGAATTACCACAACAATCTGAAAAAAAGTAAGGGCCTGTTATACCTTTCTATTTTCCATGGCTTCTCCCTCTTTCTTTCTCATTTTTGCCCACCATTCCTCTAGTTAACTTCTCTTTCTGTCTCCCAACTTCTTCTGTTTTGTTTTGTTTTTTACCTCTGTTTTATTTCTGTCTTCCTTGTGTGTGTCTGTTTTCTGTGTGTGAGAAAGGGAGAGTGAGTGACAAACACAGAAAAGACACAAAGTGAAAAAGAGGTAGGCCTGGGCATTATCAACATTACACTACATGGGTTACATGAGCCATTTTTGATTGTACTGACAGCACTCTTTAAGAATGTAAAAAAGACTGGGAACCCCCCTGATCAGTCATGATCAATATACTGCTGCACTCTTTGTAACCAACCAAAGTTTGCTGAAAGTGCAGTATTTATATTTATTCTATGAGTCACAGTAATATACTTGCCTGTCTTGTATGTGATACTGCATGTTCAAATCATTAATAAGAAATGGATTCCTGAGTTTTGAATAGGCAACTGCTTTGTCTAGTGGAAATCCTAAATAAAACGCATAAAAGAGCATTAATTCATAGAAACTACATTCAAGCAATTTTAAATAACAAGGCTAGGATAGGTATAATAAATTATCAAAACTGAGCTACACTGGCAAGGTTTTGCAAACTACTTTTAACATCTTATTCTACAACAGAAGCTGGCTTTTAAGCAAAATTTATTAAGCATGATCCACCTTACTTTTAAGACTACTTTTTCAAGTTTTATACTTCATTCTAGATAAATCAAAACTCCTGCTCTCGGTAAACACTATGCCCAGGAGAATAACTAGTTTCCAATATTTAACTACGATAATACAACAGTAAATTATCATTTTTTTTATTCTACCAGGACAGAACACAAACTTTTTGGAACTATATGGAAAACTACATATTTAATATATTTTATATATAAACACATACACTTGTAAATAAGACTCACGGAAATCAGTAGTTTCTGAATATACATCGTTATATCTGCAGTACTGTGCACATATCTGTGCTCCAAAATAGTCTTTTGAAAAACAGAATCATAATGGGATGAACTCTATAATATAAACAGGGCAGGAGGAAATGGAAAGAACAGGTTGCTTGCCTACTTGCCAGTGGCCATCTGCATCTTCGCAGAGACCCTATTTGGAATGTTCTAGAGCTGAACAGCTTGGTGGGAATACCCACTCTTCCTCGCTACCATGCATATCACAGTCCACCAAGCTACTCTCCCTTCAGTTTCGCAGTCCACCGTAGCAGTGACAGGGACCTAAAAGAGAGGAGGTAAGGCATACTTGTGTGAGGGCACAGATGACCACTCAAAAGAACTATAGCTACAGGTAAGCAACCTGTTCTTCTTAGTGGTCTTTGTGCCTCATACAAATGTGTGACTATGAAGCTTAGCATAGAATAGAAGGTCAGGTCACTGAAGAACTGCAGACAGGACAGGACACCCAAATCAAACATCAGCTCTTGCCCTACGATCAAGTCTATAATGTTGTATGAACACGGACATCTTTCACCATGTTGCAGCTTGACATATGTCAGGTAACAATATGCCATGGACGACTGCACACAAAGATGCAATTCCTTTCATAGAATGGGCATGCAGGGATGGTGGAATTTACCTCTTAGCTAGTTCATAGGCAGGCTTGAAATCTGGACAACCCATCTGGAGAATTGGACAGATACCTGTTGACCCTTCTTGACACCACCATAGCACACAAATAGTTGACTGGAGTGCCAGAAAGTTGATGCACATTATATGTAGTAGGCTGGTGCTTGAAGAACATTGTGTAGGGATTTCCCAAGTGGCAAGACAGAATTTAGAAACAAAGCAGAAAAAATGATGTACTGACCAAGATGAAACTGCAACACTATTTTAGAGAGGAAGGCAATGTCATGTCTAAGGACAGTTTTTTCCCAATAAAACACCAGAAATGGTTCATTCAAATGCAAAGCCATCAGCTCTGATGCCGTCCTTGCAGGGGTGATTGTGACAAGGAAAGCATCCTTGAGAGTAAGTCATTTTTTATCAATGGTTGCGAAAGATGTGAAGGGTTTGGTCATAAATTAAGACAGTATCAATAAAAACAACCACGGTATTATAAGGTGAGTCACAGGAGGATATATGTGAGTGAAACCCTTCATGAACTGTTTTTTAGTTGGGTTCAGAAATAAAGATATAGAAGTAGCTGAAGCTGGCTGATGGGCAACAGCAGCAGCTAGATATACATTCAGTGATGAGAAACTGAGGCCTACTCTCATAGGTATAGGAGAAAAAAATCAAGAACAGTGCAGGGAAAGAACATTCAGTCCTTGCTGATTGTATTGTATTCATAGAACGCTTGATGGAGTCTTTTCTGGAAGCCAACAAACAGCTCAAAGTCAAGGTGACACCATGGTGATTTTCTCCATGCTGACAGCTGGAGCATCTCCATGTCTGGATGACAAACCTATGCCTCACAGTGTGTCAGAAGGTCTGGCAATTGAGGGTTTTGCATGATTCCTCCCTGGGAGAGGCAAAGAACTAGGGCAAACCTGGCCTGTCTGGGACAGCATTACACAATGAGTATTGTGTTCAAAGCCTCTTTGGCAAACTTGACCACTACTTTCTCCACTAGAGAAAATGGAGCAGAGAGATAAGAGCAGACAATCAGATCTCTGGAGAAGAAAGGCAGCCCCCAGAGATTCATGTCCCTTGCCAGTCCTGGTGAAGAAGCATGGATGCTTCACATTGTCAGGGGTTGTAAAGAAACTAAGTTCTGGCATTCTGGCATTCCACATCTCAATGTCACCATCCAGTAAGCATAATGTGATAGAGTCCATTCATGCTTTAACACTTGGGCACAACTGAGTGAGTCTGCCACCAACAACATGGACAACAATTGGATTAATAATCCTCTTGGTACACCAAGTCCATAATGTGATGGCCAGATTGAAAAGTACATCCTAGTGAGTGCCTCGTTTGCTAATATAACAAGCTACTGTAGTGTGATCTGATGCAACTTTCCCAATAAGTGTCTTTTTGAATGTCCTGAAAGCTTTGATCACCACAAGGAGTTCTAAGGGTGCCTTCTTGAGTCAACAAATGATCTTGCATGGTGACTTCTCTGCAGTTCATCCCCAACCCATCTTCAAAGTATTGTTACTATATATGATGGTTTGGGAGATGAAATGCCATGCCTGAGAACAGGCTGCACTATCATGTCTACCCAAGGAGCAAATAACATATGACAGTTGCTCAAGGGACAGAAGTGTTTCAGAAAACACTTCTGAAACAGGAAAAAGCAAATTCACACTTGGTAAATAACTGCAGGCATAGTGGTGGCCATGAATCCCAGAAGCCTTTGAACAGTGAGCCAAAAAGTTAAGAATGATATAGAAGTAGGACCACCTTCTCTCAGTGGTTGAGCGCTCTGTCACAGGGAAGGTATGCTCTTCCATTCTGAGAGTCCAATGCAGCCCTGACAGTTCTAGAACTGACTTCTTAGGGTTGACATGGGTTCTAAAGAAGAGAAAGAGATAAAGATCTCCAAATATGTGCCCAGGAGGATGACACCAACAGTTGATCATTGAGATATAGGTAGATTTCCACACTTCAGGTTTTGAGAAAAGAGATCACCTCCATGCATTTAGTGAATATTGTCAGAGCTGTAGAAAGGCCAAAAAGAAGGGCCTTGTACTGGTAGAGATCATTTCCAATGGCAAAGCAGAGAAACGTGTCGAGTTGTGGCCATATGCCCATATGGAAATAGGCATCTTTGAGCTTGAAGGAGGCAAACCAGTCTCATTTGCAAAGGGTGGACAAGATGGAAAGGAGAGTCACCATCTTGAACTTGAGCAGTCTGATGTATCGAATCACTCTATGGAGATCCAGGATGAGACAGAGACCACTGTCTCTTCAGCACTGAGACATACTAAGAGAAATAGCCATTTTTCCTACATCAGTCTGGAAATTTCTTTATTGCTTCTTTCTGTAGCAAAGAAGTGATGTCATCCAACGGGACTCGGGATTAAAGGGTACATTAAAATATGCCAATAGGCGGAATACTTGAGAACTCCATCGTAGCCCAGAAAAATGGTTAAGACCCAGGAATCTGTGGTGATGTTTCACCAAGAAGAATAATGGTGGAATAGCCTGAATGCCCAAGATGATACTGGGGAAGAAGCTGTAAGTCAAGGTGAGCTGTGATATCATCCTGGTCAAAAAGTCAAAAACATGTCTTTGAGGAAGACTTCTGTAAGGCTGAAGCTTGGTATTTCTGGAGTTTGTACTGATGACTCTATTGTTTCAAGGATGGTTGAGATCATGTCCACAAGGAACTAGAGGGAGACTGAGACTTGAAAATGAAGAAGACTCATAGTGCTGTGAAGATCGAGATGGGCAATGCTGCTGTTGTTGACCACCACAGCTCCATCTTCTTTGCTGTAAGGCAAGTCTTGCACAGGTGGTCCAATGCACGGTCCGTCTTGAAATTGAAAAGACTTTCCCCATCAAAGGGGATGTCTTTGATCCTTCTCTGGTATCCTCAAATACACCAGTTGCATGGAGACAAGCATATCTCCACAGGACAACTGTTCCAGGCACTGATTTGGTAGCACAGTCAACAACATGGTAAGAAGAATGGATTTGTTGGGCTGCTAGAGCTTGTGCCTCTTGACAGGATAATACAGCTGCATCTGTACGTTCTTCAGGAAGGTGGGGAATAAAGGCCATTGTCTTGTCTCATAAGACTTAGATTGGATGATACCCAAATCTGCAAGTTGCCCACCTTGACACTCAAATCCACAGAACAACAGAATCAATAACCACAGATGTCCTGCCTCTTTCCTTCTTTATCAGCAAGAGTAGCGTGAACCCTTCTGCCTGACCTAGACTGTGAAGCTTCCACCTTGATGACATTAGGAACCGGGTGAGTGAAAAAACAGGAAGCACTCTCAGGTTGCATTCTGAAAAGGTTATCCAGTTGTTTGGAAACTGTTGGGAGGATGCAGATTTCAGCTGGATTTGTTTCATTAGTTTCCTCAAAGCTGGCCACAGAGGCTTCAAAGCTGGACTCGCAGCCTGATTAGCCACAAGCTGAGAAACCAGGTCATCAACAGGACCAGGAGGTATAGTGACTTCAATACCAAGTGCCTTAGCCATGTGAAGTACAAGTATCAGCAAGTATTATCCTCAGAGAGAGATGCTGGCCCTAAGTCCTTCACACCATCAAATGGCAAAGAAGTCAATGGTGAGGGTGCAGCAGCTGAAGAGAAGTCAGTGTCATAATCCTCAGAGTCCTCTGGAGTGGGTTGTTGTTGTTGTGTAAGAACGGATGGAGTAGGCATGAACACAATTGGAGGAACCACTGATATAAAAAAGTTGTTCCAAGAGAAGCCAAGGAAAGCAGGACTGCCGTGGAATGACACTTGACAGTCGTATGAACAGAGAAGGCATCGCAAGTATCTGTCCAACAGGCACAGTGGAGAAGAAAGAGGCCTAGATACTGACACTGGTGGTGAAGGAAGTGGTCTAGATATTGATGCTATGGTTCTCAATCACAGAGAGACTGCTTGAACTTGAGGTGAAGGCTGACCTCAAGATTGGTATTAAGAAGGGAAACAATGTTAAGATGGCAATGGGGAATGACACGGTGCTCTTGATCTGCTACAGTATCATTGTGGAGAGTGATGAATAACCATGATGGCATCTATCCATATAAGCAGGAGCAGGAGTGGTAAGATCCACGGTATTCTCACTACAGGTGTTCTTGTCAGTAGCGATTAATACGTGACCCAATGTGTACAGTGAGCACCCTCTATACAAATCATCCTGGTATGATGGTCTCGACAATGGTCATGAATATTCCTGAATGAATGGAGATCGATCCTTGTCTCATTTTGGTGACTTCAGTAGAAGGCAACAATGAGGGTCTCTGCAATGTTGCATAGCAAAACAGTCCAGTATGTCATGCCCCTGTTCCAGGACACAGTGGATGAAATGGAGAAGCAGATACTAGAAAGAAATCAAAAGAAATCAAAGAAAGTAGAAATCAAAAGAAAGAAATCAAAAGAAATAAAAAGAAACCAAAGAAAGTAGAAAAGATGGAGCATTCATGGTCAGCACTGGTGTTAAATCAGGCACTGATAACAGAGGATGCAAGAGTCAGAGCTAGAATCAGAGCTGGTAATGATATGAAGGGAACCCTCATCAACAGGCAAGAAGTGTGGATGAGATACTAGTACAGAAGAATCTGATGGTAAAGCCATAGATGAACCAGGCGGTATTTTGACTTCAACTGCTTCTTTCCATGCCTGGCACCCTTGCTATCTCTAGATCAACCCGACCATCAGTGGAAGAAGGTCTTTTACAACCAGGCTTAGTATGGCCTGTCTTCCCATTGTGTCTTTTCAGGCTTTGGTCTGGTCCCCAGCTGCTGGCAACAATGGACCTTCAGCTGCTGAGAATGATTCTTAACAGTTTGTGAGGTGAAGACCCTACAAACAGTTCATTTTTAGATTCTATACCCCTCTCCAATACAACAGAGACACTCTACATGAACATCAGGGAAAAAAGGCTTTCTAACTGCAAGTAAAACAGAGTTTAAAGAGAAACATGGAGGCCAAAGAAGAAACTGAGGAGGGGGAGCTGAGGAAGAATGAAAAAAAGAGACAGATTTCTTTTTTTTTTTTAAGTAGTAGAAAGAACAAAAAAGATGAAGAAAGATTAGGACCAAAGGAATAACAGAAAGAGAAGATGAAACAAAGCTAACCAGCAGGAGAACATGTGAATAGAAGCTTCTCTACCAGTGGATAGAAAGTAACTGAGGGGATAGTAGTTTGGTAGGCTGGGACATGTGTTGTAGCAAGGAGGGGCAGGAATTCCTGCCAAGCTACTCAGCTCTAGAGCATTCCAAACAGGGTCTCTGTCCACAGGCAAAACCCACTTATGTGAGGCACACTGATCATGAGAATAATAAGCCATTACTTTGCAAACTAGAATAGTGTCTGTACTTTCTTGGATGCTCTAAACTGGAACAAGAAAGCAACTGCTGCGAAAAAAAATTAACTTTCCCTGCCCCTGCCATTTTTTGCTATAAGTTTTTCTCTACCTGAAGTACTTTGCACTCTAAAAAAGATGCACAAGGTCTTGTTACATACATTAGCATGTAACATATACTTTGCCCCTAAAATGAACACTGTAAACATGCTAACTTATTAATAAATCCCATATAAATAAATGGAATTACTTCCAAGAAAAATTATTTTTGATTGAGAGAGCAAATGGATTAATATTGTTTTCTACCACTGTAGTCATTTCAGTGTTCAGAAGTTTAACTGGTTTGCATTTTATTAAAAAAAAAGATTCCCTTAAACAACCAATACTTTCCATTATTATAAATGACTGGATAATTCCATACATATTACTGACTTAAAGCTAATATCAAAATCATACATTTATTCTCAGGCAAAAAATATTTCATAAGATTTAAAGTGAATAAATGGCAATAGAAAAACTTTTACATTTTTGTGAATAAAGAGTAACTACTACCTTTAGAATGAAAAGAAATGAGACAGTCACATAAAGGCCAGTTTTCAACTGGTTCATTCAAAATGACATCCTCTTCAAATATTACCACTGTGATATACTTAAACATGGAAAGGCGTTCAAGAATTTCATTCATTGGTTTTGATTTGGATTTCTTCGCCATAGAACATATTCCAACCACAATCTGTCTTTCTGGTGGCTAACAACAAGAAGAACAGGAATAACATAAGCAGCAGCAGTATTTAATAAAGGCCAATGTTAATATATTTTTAGGGTTGTTATTGTTCCTTGTTTCAATCTTTTCCACTGCATGTTAAGCAAGCAATGGCTTGTTCCTTGCAAGTTTTATACAGCAAGACCTTTCACACATTTTATCACAGAACAAAACATGAAATCAATGCTTAATTTTTGTGCAATGAAAAAACTAAAAAATATATAATACATAGAAAAATCAACAAACTTTGATACTCAACATAAAGAGTAAGAATGTAGGTGCAGAGCTGCAGGAACAACAGCAACACAGAAAATTCAGAGTAATAAAGATGTCTTGAGGTTTTTTTTAAATGGAAACACAGAAAAAGTGCAAACAGAAACATGTAAAATTAAAGCCATCAATTCTAAGTGTGTGTGTGTGTGTGTGTGTGTGTGTGTGTGTGTGTGTGTGTGTAATAGTTTAAAAAGAATTAAATGGCAAAACCACGAGGGACTGCTTTGCAGCCCTCCATTAATTTCAACAGCACTTGTAAAGATTACTCATGAAAACAAGGGCCAGATGCACCATGGTGACAGCGGTTGCTGGACTGGGTCCTAAATAGTTAACGTCAACATAATAGTTCAAAGAAACAAATGCATCTATTAACTGATATGTAAACTGTTAAAGAAATTAAAAGCATTCTGGATATTTCTTTAGCAGAAAAGATATGCTCTTCACTTTCTATCCTGAATATGATTTGAGTCAACAAGACTGAAAGCAGAATTTTACATTGTGTTTTTCTGTTTTGACATCCTGCCTTGAGTCCCAGAGCTAGAGAAAAGGCAGAGTATAAATAAATACACTTATTCTAATATTAATACAAAAACAAGTTACCATCCCTCCTTGCAAAGCAATATAGCAAACATAACAACACAAGGGATTAAAAAAAACAAAGCCTCCTGTATTTTAGAAATAACCAGATCTTAAACATTACTTTTAGCAGAAGTTCAAAGTGTACTAGTTAAAAATAATTACAAAAAAAGAAAAAAAAGAGCACAGAGTACATACAGAATCATACTCCTCGTCTTCATCTTCATGATCATAGAAGGCATCAAATTCTACAGATCTTGCTCGGTCCAAAAGCTCCTCACCATCTTCACCACCCACAAAAAACCTTGGAACTTCACTCTCCGTTGCGTTAACAGACATGGTTACATATCCTAAAGTGATCGATGTATTAAAACTGTAGTCACTCTGAGCAGGGAGACACTGTGCATAATTCCCAGGGGCCAGGGTAATATAAATACTTCAGCTTGGCACTGCTTACGCAGTTGCTTGTTGCTCTGATAGTTAGCTGCCAAATGCAGTTTAATTGGTATCATCTGTCCATTGTTCTCAGTTGTTACATGTGTAAAAAGCAATCCTGCAGGTTACCGTTTCCCTGAGACACCATGACAATATTCTGCACTGGAAAGGAAAAAAAATGAGAGGTTTAACATATTCTAATATGTCTAATCACTGAGAAATATTTGAATTAACCTGCCTAAAAATACCTGACTTATCCCAAAAATTGAACTCTTCTATACAATAACAAAAAAGCACTAAAATCATATCATTAAAAGATGAACATATATACAAGGGAAAAATAATTAACAGGTGAATCACACCCACTTTTGAATCCTGAGGAATATTAAAGTAGTGATTTGGGAACAGTAAGTAGCTAAAGGAAAAAAGAAATATAACTAGTTAGCACCATTTTACCATGGCCAATGATAAAGGGCAGTAATAACAATCATTAGTAGAACAATAATTGCCAACCTGATCCATGGTACAATCCATTCTCTTCCAAAAACTACTAACATATTTATCTAACTACGAAGTAAAGGCCAAAAATGTCATGTGACCTCCGTATATCCAGAAGCATCAAGACTGGCTCTACAGCCTTGACCTTGTCAGTATTCTCCATAGTGCTGTAGCCATAACCTCCTATGCAATCCCTTGGACTGTCACGACACAGTCTGGTAACAGGTTGTACCCTCAAAGTTCTACTCAGGAAAAGTGATCCCCAATAAATTATTACAGTGGTTAGCAAAGAGGCAATACACACTACTGAACTATTACAGGTGTTACAGACATATAAAACCAAGGGAACAAAAACTGATTTAAAGAACACTAAAACAAAACAAAACAGATGTGTAAGTATCTTGAAAGTAACAAAAAACACAATAAAGTGGAATTTTAAAAAAGAGAGTCAGAGAAAGGGGATTGTCCTTCAAGGGTTCACACGTGTCTCTACAATGTTTATATAACCTAAGAATGCCTAAAGTTCCAGGCAAGAACACACCGAGCAGTACAGAAGAACTGGCTCTAACAACACTTTGGTTGAATTATTTACAGACAAATGAAGGTACAGTTGTTTCTAGGGGACAGCACCAGTGAATTCCCTCATGTTCATCTGTACCACATGTTTTTAAAGACATAGCTTCATAGATTGTATGTTTATTCTTGATCTGATACAAGTGGTGGTACAGTTATAAATTTAAAACAACTTTGAAATGATACAGTATACATAAAATATTTTAAAAGGCTAATATGATCTTAAATAATCATTGAGAAACAAGCCTCAGAGATCTGGAGACAACTTATTTACATGATTTTTTTTTTAAGTCCAGGACTTTTAAAGCATAATTGCTGTGTGTATTTGCTCTAGATTAAGTCCCACTCAACTTACCCCCACTAAATGTTCAAAAAGATAGAATCACAGACTGGTTCTGCATGCCTCATATGCCATCTGAGTGTTTTTTAACCTGGGAGTATCATCATGTGCCACTATCTCTTATTTCATTTTGGAACGTCTCATCATAGGGTTTTTGTGTGGAAGACATTCAAAAGGGGTTTCCCGTGCCTCCTTCTGAGAAATACTAACAATCATTAGCTATGGTGCCACTACCACGGTCTTTGAGAGATCCTTCGCCAGTGTCATTCCCCACTACTTCTGCTGCCCAGTAGCTGTCAGTCACATTTAGTTTGGCTCCTTTGTGAAATATCAAATTGATGTTCAATTTCCAAGACATGCATGTTATATTTAGTACCTTTTTAAATAAGTACTAATATTACTACATTGTTATTTAAGCAAGCCTCATCTTTCATCCAATGTCTTATATTAAGTTTCCCCATTTAAGTGGCCTTCCTTCTCTTTAAGTTTAAAGTTGATAGTCCATGTCTTATTGCCCAGGGAACTTAGTTACACATTTTCCTCAAACTTTTCTTCAAGTCCTTCCTTGGAACAATAAAATTACAGTGATTATTTCAGTTTTCTTCTCTGGACAATCTACTACCAAAGCCTGTTAGAATGGAGAATATTACAAAAGCCCCACTCTAAAACCTAACCTCTAAAACCCCAATAACTGCAAAAAGATCACTCATGTGGAAAGTCATCTCACAAAATATTGTGTGGGGCAGAAAGGTTGGAAATACACATATCTAACAATTTGAAATTCTAACCTGACTGTCTTTTAAACAGTTTTTTTCTTTTAAAAAGAATATACTCTGGAACAGAAACCAGAAGAAACAAGAGTTTTGTTTGGTATAAGATTATCTGAAACTAGAATATAGTTTGAATTTAGACCAGAAGGCTAAACTGTATATTTGTATTTCATAAACATTTGACAGTGGGAGAATTGGGAATGGCAGTCCAACACCTGGAGAGCCACTTGATTCCCACGCTGTCCTTCATGCTTGTCACCCTAACAGGCTTTTGCTATCACGTTTTTGCAGCAGAGTTTCATGCTACCATGAAGTTATATGTTGTCATAGCTAACACTGTATCTCATCTAGGCAGAATCCTTACACTTTCCTCCTGGCTTTCTAAAGTTGCTGCTCTAAAATCTCTGCCCTTCACCACTGTATTTTATTGGCTAAATTCCAAACTATTTTAAGAGAATAAAGCTGGGAATTCAGTAGACCATCCTGATTTTCAACATTATCCCCCTTTCTGGAATGCAAGAATTTCAACATCAACTGATGCTGATAGACCAGCACAAAGAACATCAGAACAAGAGTTGTGTAGAAAAGGAAGAGACCACTAAAATCTTCATGAAAAAATAATACTGGTCAATATCTGGTCAAGAGTCAAAATACAGCACGTATAAATCATTTTAGCTGTTCAGCATTCTCAGATCTCTTATTCTGGAGCTAAACAACCACTCAACTGAGATAATGCAGAAAGATGCTACACTGAAAAGAGGCTACCTATACTTTGCTCCTAGTAATGTTCAAATATATTCAGTTTCCTGCTGCTTTTCATGGTGGCACAGTATCTGAATATTCTAAAGAAACAATGAGATACTTTCCATAAACTAAAAGCTCTCTGGTACAGAAAAGCACTGGCTGCTCAGGGAAACCAATTCAAAGCTGAACCACAGGGTAAACAGAATATAGATGTTAAAGGAAATAAAAGTATGTGGTTAGAGATGCTTACTGTGTTATTCAGCAGTACCTAATACATGCTGATGTTTTAAATCCAATTACCCACATAGTTAAGAAGTCAATACATATGCACTTCACCGTCTCTAATAAGCTCTCAATTGTCTAAAAGTATGATCTTTTTCTTACCACTTTTTAAGTTTCATCTTTGAAAACTGCTGTCATGGAGATTTACACAATCGCAGACCCAATTTAGCAGCATAAAGGATGAGGTCAATAAAGCTCCAAGGGCAATATTTATTAGGTCACTGTTAGTGCCTAACCAACAAAGGGGAGCATTACAAGTTGATAATGATAACAATTAATCAGAAAAAATCTGTATTTGGCACCGGCTTCTATGGCTCAAAAAAGGTGCCTTATATTTGCCTCCTGGAGATTGCTATATTCCATGTCAACAACAGATTTTACTATCAGTTTTGTTAATCTACACTGATTATTTTTACACAAATTTTCTAAAGAATATTTAGAAATGTAAAGTCTTATCTATTTACTGTTTGTATTTACACAGAGGTTAAAATATTCAAACATTAATTCCAAATTAAAATAATTAACTGAACAACCTTATACTTCTTGTCGTGTGTCTTCAAGTCATTTCTGACTTACTGTGATCCTAAAGTGAACCTATCATGGGCTCTTATTTGCAAGAGTCTTTATCGTCCTCTGAGGCTGAGAGCGTATGATTTCCCCAAGGTCACCCAGTGGGTTTCCATGGCCAAATAGGGATTTGAGGCCTGGCCTCCAGAGTTGTAGTCCAACACTTAAACCACTATAGAATGCTAGGTCTCTATTCTTGTCTACCTAGAAATAAACATGACTGCATTCAGTGAGACATATTTGTGGGTAAATTTTAAGATTGTACCCTAAATATAACAAGCATCAGAGAAACTCTGACTATATCTGAAAGGGGGAGACGGCTGAAAAAAGAACAAACAGTAATATTTTAATTACCAATGGATTAAACATTTTAATCACACTTGCTGTGACTCCTGGTTTTGGGGGAAAGGCAGGGAATAAAGTTAACAAGCTAACTACAACCACCTGAAATATAATTACGATGTTTAAGTGACTTTTAAAAAAAATTCATCCTACTTATAAAAGCCATGTCTTAGATTAAAAGAAGACCAGAAAAGATTTTGAACCAAAGCACTGAGGGAAATAGTGTCAAAAGTTTATGATCTCAAATTTCAATATAATTACTTAATTAGGTGCAGGGAATAGCACGTGATGTTACAGAATAAGCTGCAGCACAGAATGAGTGACTGAAACTACAGTGGCATCAATATATAAGTAGAACGGCTTTTCATGTAAATAAGATGATCTCTGGATAACCACCATTCTTAAATAAAATCTCAAAACATCTACAGACCAATTTAGGCAATCTATACTTTATAAAAACAAACCTAAACTGGGCAAGGGAAATTCTCAAAGCAGAATCCCTGAAGAAGGGGAGGCAGCGTCTCCTTTTTGTAGCTTTTTTTTTTAAGCAAGAGAGGAAAGATCTCACTTACTGATATCAGTGGAACAAATAGTTATCACAACTTTAGGCTGATACACATTGGTGGCCTAACCTATGAGCATGTTAATATTCTATATGCTCTTTTAACTGATGTTACATGTTGTGTTATTTGTTGTTGTTCACCACCTTGATCCACAGGGAGAGGTGAGTAAGATATAGAAAAAGAAGTTGTTGTCATTATGAACATGTGAAAGGCATGAAGTGCTTTCATAACTGTGGATCCAAGGATTCAATCAGAAATGCTCCATCCTGGCTCTGTAACTGGTAGGAAATACTGTTGATTTTTTTGCAGCATTTAGACATTTTTTGTTGTTGTTGAAAAGCAGCATATACTTATTTGAAACAAATATAATAAATATCCAGTCAGAGAAGTCGTTTTCTTGGTTACAAACATAACTGGAATTGCTTAGTATTACTATTGTATTACTAGTAATAGTATTATATTGCTTAGTTTAATATCCATTGCTTTGTCTATTTGCATGTATACTGCCAATAATTTGAGCCACAGTATGCAGGAAGCGGCTTTGTTTCCTCCAAATGAAGACCAAATAATATCAAGAGAGTTACCAGGAAGATACGTGGAAGAGTACTCAGAACTGCACACTTACAATCGCTTTACAATGAAACTGTTATTTTCTTACCAAGACTTAAAGAGAAAACATGAACTTCGTGGAAACACAATGTTGCAACACAGCATATTTGCTAAATTTCTATTTGCAAAGTGATATGGTTTCTTCAAGTATTTCTAGTCCTGAGTAGTGCTCATGATCAAGTCAACTCCTGGGGTAAAAGAAAAAGTTAAATTAGTTTCTTTAAGTATCATGGACAAAATAGAACATTTACAAAAAAGAAATTATTTGGAAATATGATATTGGAACACATGTAACAGATACTGAGAGGTAGATTAAAATTTTAAAACTAGCTGAAACATAACTGTATTATTTATTATACTTCATAATACTCCAAAATGTGTCCATGGGTCCGTTTTCCTGCTCCATGCCCTTTAACTCAGTAATCTTAGCAGTAATACCTCAGAGAATGAGTCCCTGTTTTGTAGCTGAACTGTACCTGTTCCTGCATGGGTCTGTGCCTATTATTCTCAAAGGATCTCCTGTGCCTCAAAAAGATGAGGTCTCTTATGTTCCCCTCCCTTTCTAAATGATCTTACCAGCAGTACCTCAGAGACCCCTCTCATATTTCCCCTTTTTTAAAAAAAACTTGGATATCTTACCAAGCTCTTTCCTCACCTTTCTTCTTGTCTCAGGAATCTTAGCAGCAGTGCTTCAGAGAGCTTTCTCTTACTTTTTAGCCCTTCAAAAATGTATTTCCTGATGAGATAGCTCCCTAGAAACTGGCCACTTGAAACTGAACACTGTAGTTGTGTGATAATAAAAACAGCAATGAAATTCGAAGGTGTCTGCAACACTTTCCTGATGAGTTATGATCATCCCCTTGCTTCTACAAAACCTCTCCATTTGCAATCTGGACTTTAATTTTAACCTGGGAAGTGCAGCTTGGATGACAACCAAAAGCACTCTGTTACAATGTTCTGATACGTTATGGGTGCCATAAACAAACACACAAGCAGGCATTGTTTTTCTTTTCCCTTTTTTATTATAGATGAGGGCTGTAATTGCAGGAACAGTTACTTGGGAACAAGCCTTATTGTAAAATATTCCAAGTACACACTATTCTGGTGAGAAAATTTGAACTTTTCAAATTTGCTAAGCGAGTCCAAATTAAATTAACTGAACTGCAATTCCATTTATTGAGATTAACCAACAGCTAATCTGGCCACTAATTTCAATGGGACCCGAATTTAACTAACATCCTAGAAGCAAGCCACTGCAAGTTGTTGTTGGCTATAAAACTGAAACTGGGGGAAAAAATACTTGTTTATGTTAGGATCAAATTAAAACTAACTACAAAAACAAAAACGAACAAAATATTATTTTGATGTGAGATCTATTTATAATGAAGGAGGAGCATCTGTCTTTGCCATTAGACAGTTGGGTTAATACTAATTAATGCCTGTATCCTACAGGATGGATTGACTGCTAGACATCATTGAGTCACTTGGTTACTAGAAAACGCAGCCCACCACCACCTCGGACCAAGACCTTTTGGAATTAACAGATCTGCTCAAAAGTAAGGAATCTACTCAAGAACACAAAGCCTTGAGGTTTGGCCCCAAAGCTTGTAGGTGATTTGGCAATAACACACTAATCTATAAAGATCTTTATTGCTAGACTTTCCATTGTTAAAATAACACAGGCCCTACAGTAACCCAGCTTGTCTGTCCTCGATTCCAAATACATAATACAAGTGTGTTTCCATGAACACATATACAAAGAAAAAAAAAGATCTGACAGCTGTCCACCAAAGACCCTGGTCCTCTCTCCTGCCCCTTTCCACTTAGCCTGGGATGGTGGCTACCTGACTGACTCTTGATAGAGAGGAAGCTGTTGCCACAACTGTTGCTACTGAAATGCTGTGAGAGTTGGATCTCCTTCAAGGGCTATGGTAGAGTTAGCATGCAGTTTGAGAGTTTTTCCACTATTTAATTTTTTTTCTTTTTTAATTAGATATCAATGTGAATTATCCCTGGGTTTATTTAAAATCCCTGTGTACATTTATTACTGTGAGATGTCAGATTAATTTAACAATTATAATTCCAGACTCAAATAATCTGAAATATTGTTTTGTATTATGTATCTTATACTGATGTTACTGTAACTCATTTTGACAATGGAAAAAACAACATATAAATACTAATCTGGTGATGATGCTACTGCTCAGCATAGGCACAACTGGGTAATTATAGATGTCTCAAACAGGATCCTGAATACTGTCAAATCCCCATTCCTCAAAGCTTTACCATACATCTACATATCCTGCAGCTGTCAGATGATGGTAAAGAGAAGCGTTCAGGAAGATTATATCTGCCTACATTACATGCATATAATGCAAGAAAGGCAAACCTTCCAGTTAGCTTTGAAAAGAGTGCTTCTGTGAGAAATTAGCAGTATTAATCTATACTTTCATGAATCACCACACGATTTGCAAAATGAAAAATAATCTGTACAAGATTCAAGTCGGGTTGCCTGGTTGTACTGAACTAAACAGAGAGAGAAAGAATGAGAGAGACTGCTGGTGCCTGATAAGGACTGGGAGGAGAGATGGCTGATAAAAAGACTGAATGAAGAGTGGAGGACAAGGCCAGCAAGAGAGAAGACAAGCAGGCACAGAAAAAACTAAGAGCAACTGGGCAAGGGAGACAAAGGGGTCTACAACCCAAAACAGCTGGTACCGACTGAATGAGAACTGGGTGGAGGAAAGAACCCAGATTCAGAAAAAAAACTGGGTGAGGACAATGAGAGCAGTGGTCTTAAAGTGGGAATAATGTTTTGCTTTTCATCCAGGTGGTGCTGGGTACTTTCACTAGTTAATCACAATAAGCCCACCATACAATTGCTTGGAACAAGACACTTGGTGCAGAAGCTTCCACTATCTGGAATACTCTTCCCTCAGATGTTATTTTTTTTTTTTTGAGACTCATGCTGAACTCTTACTTAATTTTACAAGGCCTTCTGCTGTAATCTAATCTACCATGTGTTTTACAGATAATGTAAATAGTGTACCTTAGTTTTAGGTAATCTACGCTGAATGTTTTCGTGCTATATACCACCTCATAATCTTCAGACTGAAGTGCATAATTTCCAAAGCATTCTAGTCTTCGTTACTTTTCAGAGGAATCCGTCTTAGTTTAAGGATAGAAGAAGATGTGCTTGATATAGATTTGCCCCCTGCCAACAACTTTCTTGGATTCCACCTTTTCCTTGAAACTACCCTCAGCATCACCCCCCCATGCTGTTCCAGAGATCCCTACGGAATAGCACAGAGTTACTAGAGAATTGGAGAATACCGCTACTCCATTGCCTTCCTTCAAGAGAAGTGGAGTCCTGAGTGCAAAACCTGAATGCAACTCAAATACTGTACAAAAATCATCACCACAGTTTGATTTGTACATCAGTCTAAGCTTGTTATTGCAATTCTGTCACAACTAAAATGGATTTATTCTCAAGTGCCAACAATTTGACTCTACATATGCCTAAGAATGGATAATCATTCTCCAGAAATTGTTATGCAAATTGGCTACTTCTCCTCTCTCAAATCCTGATAGAACCAAGAATATCTATAAAAGCACATCAATTTGTAACACAAGCTAGAAGCCACAAAGTACTTGCAGAGGAATAATCAAACAAACATAGCTATCAAACCTACCATACACACAAAATTAAATGCTTCTAAATATATGCCTCACTGGCAGTTGTCCAACCCCAGTCTATTATCTGCATGTGTTCCATGAATGCTGCACCATTCCCTCCATCCTTTTCTTGGCATCACAGTTAGTGTACTTTTCTTAACAGACAATTTAAAAACAAAAATCCATCCACAGCTTCTGCTGGTTTTTTCTCCTTTTCTGTTTTTCTCTATTAGCTTTGAGGAAAACCTGAACATCCTTTGTAGTAATCAAATCTAGTAAAATTATTATGATTTGTTTATTCTGCTCTGGCACTAATCTAGTAGATCTCTTTAATTTATTAGCATTTATTATCAATATATGTATTATCTGTCGTGACTGTATTTGAAAAACTTAAATTATTTGCAGTAAGAAAAATCCCTAGAGATTTGTTTAATACTACAACAAACATGTCACTATAGAAAGCAGTGCTATTCATAAGTAAGATTAAAAAGGACAAATCCAAATTGACCTCAAAAGATAATAGGGCAACTGGTTAAATTCCTGTTTGGGATTCAGGTTACTGCAATGTGCTATACATGTGTCTGCTTTTACAAATGGTCCAGAAACTTCAGCTAGTTCAAACTACAGCAACAAGATTGCTGGATACTACCATAATATGCCAGTATTTTTCCTTATGCACTGACTTCTAGTTTTTTCTAGGCATGACTCAAAATGCCAGCATTAACACTTGAAGTCCTAAAGTTTGGAGTCACATTACCTAAAGAATCACCTCCTTAAATATACATAACTAATCAGATCCTAACATCATATTCAGAAGCCCTACACTAGGTGCCCCTGACCAAATGAGACGTGATGAGTGATCAAGAGACTGAAGATCTTTCTGACTGTGACACACTGGTCATGGGATGTTCTTCCTGAGATGCTTGCCTATTAGCACCTACATTACAGACTTTGCAGCGGCAAGTCAAAAACCTCTTTATTTTCCCTGACAGCCTGGCCAAACTCTAATGGTACACTTCAGTATCCAATTGTTGTACACCTAGGACTTACCTTCCGAAGCCCTCTCTTCAGAGCAGTTTTTTTTAAAGGTCATGCCATAGGTTGCTGAAGGGAGAGGGTGACTGGTAATTCTGTCAAGAAATAGTGGTATCCAGCAAACACATTCATATTGTGGTCATAAAATCTTTTTGCACTTTCTACAACACACTTTTTGCTATATGAGTGATCTGCTTTTGTTTTTATGCTGTGGCTGATCTTATTCTGAATTTTTACTTTTTTTCTGATTCTAACAGTTTATTGTTAACTCACCAGACAATGTTGACTCTTGGATGGTATATAAATATCAGTAAAAGAACAAAAATTCTAATAACGCAAGAGGCAATGCTAATAATAGATACAAAATATTTAAAACATTTGCATGGTTTGCAATCCCTACAAAAGGCTAATGGGCAGGAAAGCTTGCCTCGCCAACGTCATTTCACTTTGTTCAACATAGCAGAAAACATACAGAAAGCAGGCTGACAGGGCCATGCAAGAGCAATTGTGTGCTCCAAATATCCCAAGCAGTTTGTCAGTATCTATCGTCAAGTCACAACTGCCTCACTATTCATTTAATCAGTTACTAGAATTAAGTATTTCACACACACACACACACAAATACTGTACAAGCAAACCACAGTTGACTCACTTAAAAAACATTGCAGAATTCCATTTTTGTACAACACAAATAAGTTTTCGCTTATCATTTCGCTTATCATTATTTTCACATACATGAGAACAAAGCCTAAAGATTATACACCGTTAGTTTAACACCATTAAAGCTCAGCTGTATTAGTAAATACCTTGATCGGGTGTTTTTTTTATATAATAGGGAAATAAATCAATATATAGTGGCCATCTCAGACTGGAAAAAGAGACAACATACCAGTTATGACTATAAAATAACACATAGTGAATTAATTATTTTTGTATCAAAAACTGTTGCCTAGAAATTGCTATAGATAGATAAAACTATCCCATAAATATAATTGATCCTTTAACAGATCCTATAATTGATCCTTTCCCATCAAAGTGCTTACTAATACAGTTAAGCTTTGATGGCGTTATATACTAATGGTGTATAGGCTTTGTTCTCATTTATATGAACATAATGATTTCATAGGAACCTTGCTCTAGAGAGATGTCCAGTCACTGGAAAGGACTCATCCTTCATTAGGCTGCAGGAATAGCAAGATACAACAGCCAGGCTTAATGGAGAAATTGACTTCCCAGCTTAGACTTATTATTGTAAACAGTCATATCAAGACTTTTATAACAATTGATCTTCTTTTACTCAGTACAGGAATGAACACATTGCACAAGTACATATTTCATGAAATCATGCTGCTTTATGCAATGTTGCATTACACTGATTGTTTCTATCCTGTGGTCTTAATCAATTATATCCTCCTGTCTTAATCAACTCTTTTTATTCGCTGTAATCATGTAGTCTTATTTTAATACTTAAATAGACAGATGACAGACTGAATAGCAGTTTAAAAAACTGCTAACTTTGCTGGTAATGTGAGCCAACTGGTAACAACATGTTCCATTTATCACATAACCAAAGTGGCACAACAGAAACAAGAAAGTTAAAGTAAAAGCTTTCAGACTCTCAACAAAACAATCTAACATAGCTCTAAGCCAAGGTAACTATGACAGGGAGCTCAGGGAGCTGCAAAGAAATAATGAGCTTCTCTTCATCAAACACCAGCTCTGATATTTCAAGTCTACATTTTACAGTCATCATGCAGTGGATTATGCATATTAGCTTTAACTCACATGGGTATTATCCTCGCATATGTACCAACAGTAACCCCTAAAAGAGAAATGAGGTAAAAAGACCATGCTGCATGTCCTCCCTCTTACCCCTTAGTCCAATGCAGTGTTAGGTACACCTAAGCCTTCATCTATTTTTATTTGATTAGATATGCCTCACCCTGTGCTTCCCTAGTTGTTAATGCAATCCCCACTTACTGAGCCACAGCAGTGACGAGTACTGTTATTGTCTATTTATGCATGGTGAAGGGTAGGACTCGATAAAACTGGAAAAGAATGTAAGGGCTAAGATTCTGTATCTCTGCTATGTAACACTATGCAGGCAGGGTCCACTGGTGCACTCTCTCTCTCATTCACGGCACTGTGCTAAGACAAAACTAAGCATTCTTCGTCCTGCACTGCATCATCCTCACCTACCTACCAACTGAACTATTGCTTCATAAAAGTATCTGCCCTGTTTATTAAGTGGCTGCCAGGAAAATATATATGGTCAAATTAATACAGAAAAATAGACCAGGCATTAAAGTTATCAGTTAACTGACAGTCTTAGAAGCAACTCCCCAGCACCACCCAAGCTCTCATGGGAAGAAAAAAGTAACCACAAGATCTAAGTATCTTGAAGAATGTTACAAAATCCTACTGGCACCCAAGGGGAAAGTGGGGAAGAGAAGCACTGTTCCCCTCTTTCTCTGCCTCCCCCCACCGCCCCAGTCCCTCCCGCATGTAGCAGGAAGGCCAAGGGCAGCGCCTTCGCGCCTGCTGCGGCCGCCACTCCAGAAGGAAGGAGAAGACCTGTCAGGGGATGAACGAAAGGCAGGCGCAAAACGTCGGGCGACCTTGGATGGCACCTCAGGGACCATTTCCACACTAGGCTGTTATAGCGGTATGATTCCACTTTCAACATCCTATGGAATCCTGGGGTTTGCAGTTTCGGGAGGGGCCGAGAAACTGCAAACCCCAGGATTCCACAGAATGTTGAAAGTGGAATCATAGCGCTATAACCGCCTAGTGCGGAAATGGCCAGGGATGGCGACCGCGGCACAGCCACGCTTTAATAAAAAGCTCAGCCCCGGGAGTCAGTTATCCTTTTTTGAAGCATTGGCCACTAAAAACGTGTCACCTGCTCCTCCTCTCAAATAGTAACGTGTCTGGTACCCCCGGGTACTTTACTGCCAACATTTAGTCCCCCACCCCACCCCAAGCCTCCTAATTTCAAGACAGGCAACCCAGGTCTCTCATTCATGGGGTCGCCCAAAGCGCCAGCCACCTTCACAGAACTGGAGAAGACCGGGCGGGGCAGGCGCGGGGCGGAGGCACCAGGATTCGCTCATCCAGTTTGAAAAGGTGGAGCTGAGGGGAGGTGGGGCTGGCTGAGTTTATACTGAACAAACACGCAAGCCGGGAGATAACGCTAGAGCTGGCTCTGCGTGTTTCTCTCCTGCGGCTTTTACATTTATTTATTTAGCCTTCAGCGGGCAAAACGGACACCTCGGAGAGCGAAGCTCGCTTCGCTGCCGTCTCCCGCCTCTTCTGCGGGGAACTGAGGAAAGGAGGGTGAAAAGAGAACGAGGAAGAGCAGACGCCCAGGCGGCCGGGGGGGGATTCTAGCCAGGGCGCGCGCCCCCTCCTTCCTGTCTTCGCGCGCCACCCGCCTCGAGCCGAACCCCGCAATCGCCTCACCGCCCTGCTCAGCTCCTGGATCCGCCCCCTCTTCCCATTGGTGCCCTTCGGGGCGGGCCGTTGGGGTGCTTAGGCCGCTCACAATGGGAAGGGACCCGGTGACATCCCGATGCCCCCACCTGTGCCGGGTCGTTCCTGCCGCTGCCGCCCCCGCTCCTATTGCTTTACTTCCTTCCCATTGAGAAAAAAGCAGAAGGCGCTGTTACGGGACCACCACGCCTCCTCCTAACCTTTGGCCCTCATCTTATTCCCCGCCCAGTCCAGCGTGCCTCAGAGTACCTAGACTCTGAGCACAAAAATGAAGAGTGACAATTCCCCTAACTTCGGAAAATAATTCCTGGATTTACTTTTTTCTTTTTATCAAACGCACCTCAAGCTTTCAAGAGTCAAGATACAATAGAATCCAGTACAATTAATCAATTTCCAATTCATAAAACACCCTCTATACCCTGTATATTCTATATAGAACTTCTTCTTTACAAGACATTAAACTCCAACATATCTTGAAAACAAGATACCTATACATTCACTCTTTCAGCACAATAACTGACGACCCCCCCATCTCCTTTCTAAGTAGCTACAGACACCTTCCTGTTCTTCTTGGTGTCTATTCAGAGATTTGTCCTTCAGCAATATAGAAAGTTTGCATCAAGGCATGTATCTCATACAACTAGTCATCTAATTCTGGCACCTTCTCTCTTTTCACACTGTTCTATCTAGCTCAGTAGCATCAGCTCTGACCGGCAGCAGTGGCTGTCCAGGGTTTCAGACACGATTCTCTTCTAGCCGTGGCGGTCTTCCATTAAACAAATACTAACTGGGTCCCATCCTGTTTAGCTTCCGAATTGAGATGTGCTCTCTGAGTGGTACGGGAGAGGTAGCAGACAGTCAGCAACCTGCCCGTAAGAAATGGAAGAAAGAATCACAAAATAGCAACAGTTCACTATCAGCTGAAGCAAGGACAAGAGTTTGTACTTCTTCTACACTGGGTCTTATTTTGTGTCAAAAACAGCGACAAATTATGTAAATATAACTATTGATACATATTGCAAGGATGCAAAGGTAGAAGATACCAGCCCTGCACAATAGTGTGATGTATGTAGCATATCACACACTGTGCTTTTCTGACAACATATTGGCCCCTCCCAAACCTGCAAATTCCAGGATTCCATAGGAGGTTGAAAGTGGAATAATCGCGCTGTAACATCTAGTGCAGAAATGGCCATTGTGTAGCATATTGTGCTTTTCTTATTGTTGCAGGAGCCCAGAGAACACAGAGACCACAGAGCAAGAAAAAGAGTAATTTATTACGCACGGGCTTTTGGCTGGATGTCTCCAAAAGACCAAAAGCCCTGAATTCAAGTTTCACAGCTCTTTTATAGACAAAGTTCACAGCATACACAAAGATCACAGGCAAAGATCGCAGGCATGTCTCGGTCCGCCCCTCCGGGGTCACAAATACCACATGCTGTTACTAGCCCATTACCCCCACACTCAGACCCCAGAAAGTGCTTATCTACAACCTGCAATTACCGCAGCCAGTCAATAAACAACACCCTGGCTACGTGATCAACATCCTAGCTACGTGATCCGTTGGCTCTCGTGACCTTTTTACCCTTCTTAAATCTTTCTCCGTTCCTCTGACCTAAGCCCCCAACTTCTACTTTATTTCTACTTTATTATTTCTAATTCATACCTATATCATTATAACAGCCCTGTTTACGTAGAGTTGTGTAACTCTCCCTACATTGTAGATGGGCAGAAAAACGACGTGTAGAATCTTCTGTAATATCTTACGAAACAGTCCACCGTGGTGAGGTTAGTACCACAAGGACGTGTGGCTGGGCAGTGATTTAAAACTGTGATGCTCCACAGTGTATTTATTCCTGTACTACCACGGAGGCCACTTCCACACTAGGCTGTTCTAGCGCGATGATTCCACTTTCAGCATCCTCTGGAATCCTGGGGTTTGCAGTTTCGGGAGGGGCCTGCCGGCCCCTCCCGAAACTGCAAACCCCAGGATTCCAGAGGATGCTGAAAGTGGAATCATCGCGCTAGAACAGCCTAGTGCGGAAATGGCCGGCGTTGCGGGAAGAACAGCCACGCTGCCTTGGTGCCTCATGCGCGGACATTGAGGCGAAATTCCAAAGACATCTCAAATTTTCAGCTCTCTCGCGTGTTCCCACGGTTCCTTCCATTTTCTTTTTCTCACCAGCCTAAATCAGGGAAAGGGTGGGCGAATGGCTTCACAGGCCCTTCCAAAGGGGAGCACGAGAAGCCCTTCTCTGAACGGAAGCTCTGGGAAAGCTCTTTGCAACGGCTCTGCAATGTAGCATTCGTGTGGATTTTGGAACACCTATCAGGAAAACCCTTCAGTACGGGGATCAGGCTCGATCAGCACTGTGTTGCCCCGTTAGAAGTTGTTCCCCAAGGCCAGCCCCTTCCATCAGAGGCTGCTCTGGAAACTCGGGCCCTGACGGTGCGATTATCCCACTTTCAAGCCCCTACGGATGCCGGGGCCTGCACCGCCGAGCAAGAGCAGAACGCGGTCAACGTGGGAAAAGGCCTCAATGCGGGGCTGTAGGGGCTTGCTGAGGGGCTGCAAGCTCCTGGGCGCTCCTCCCCTTCCCCCTCTGCTGAGGGCGAACTACTAGGTTGAACTCAGTTTACACAGCAACTGAAAACAAAGGGGTGGGGGGAGAGAAAAAAGGATTTTTAAGTACTTCATCCAACCCCACATTCCAGAATTTCATATGTTGTCATGACGTTTAAAATGCGCAAACTGAGATAACAAATAGTTTCCCAGCATTTAATGGCGAAGCCAGAAGCAAAGGGAGATACACTCTTCTAGTTTTATCTCTATGATACCCACAGACCGTTCTTTCTCTGTCGTCAGTTCCGTTAGCGCCAGAAATGTCTCGAACCCAGAGGGTGGATTGTTTCCTCGTGAAGCGGCCGAAGAATTAGACCTTCCGCTCCTCCCGCTAGGACAGAACGCTCTCACAAAGACAAAGGGCACAGTACTGTCGCGAAGTGCTCCTTCTCTACCCAACATCCCTGTGATATAGTCTAGGTGAGGAGGTCTGCGCATGCGTGGGGAGGAGCTGGCTCAAAGAACTCGTTGTTGCTATTGCGGAAGGCGTGGCAGAAAGATTTCCGGGTTGTTTTTGACACCATAACCCGAGTGGTCAGAGTGGTAGCTGATCAAAAAGAAAGCTTCTTGAGCAGTTAGCGCTTGTTTCATTGGGACAGCCTTGTTAGAAGTAGCTTATAGCACGTCAAAATAAAACAACATCTAGTATAATAGCAGAAATTCCAGTATAAATATTCAGTATAAATTGGAAGGCAGTATTTAAATAGGCTAATTATCTCAAGTACCAGGGAAGATGCGTCTCACAATTAAATATGTACTGAGATAAAACAGTCCAGTAATAATTCGTTCTAAGACGTGGAAAAAATAACTTGTGTGCCTTCAATTCATTTGTGACTTATGGTGACCCTAAGATGATCCTGTCAGAGTTTTCTGAGGCTGAGAGTGTGTGGTGTGCCCAAGGTCACCCCGTGGGTTTCAGTGGCCAAGCAAGGAATTGAGCCCTCCTCCCCAGGGTTGTAGTCAGATGCTCAAATTAATACACCTTTGATATAAATCCAATAAGCAGCAAAAATGATAAATTTTACCCAAAGCTGAATGTTAGCTTGGCCATGAACAGGACCTGCATGGGTTAGCCTTAAGCTCTTTCAGGAGCGGGAGTCACTCGGGGCATCTCAGGCCAGTAGAAAGGAACGAGACAGAGAAGGAACGGGCCGGGGCTTACAGGACACACGGCTAGAAGTAAACTCCTCTTCAGAAAAGTTCAAGCTTTTCCTCTGCCCTTTTGTTCAGTGGGAAATTTCCCTTTCAGGACGCATCCTGGGCCTAAGCATAAGGTCACGCCGGTCCCTGACCACATGTATCCCTCCCACACTTTCAGACACACTCCCCAGTGCCTGTAAACGTGCTCTGGAGGGTATCCTGGTGCTCCAGAGCAGATTTAGAAGGTGTAGGGAAGGCTGTGGTGGAATAGGTTGCTAATGAAAACAGGCTCCTGCCCAGTAGAACTCTGTCTAAGCGTGGCCTGAAATATTTCCTCTTTTTGGTTTTATGGAAGGCTTAGCACCTCCTACGTCTCCCCTCTTTGACATGTCAAGGATCGGATTTAAACAGCTTGCTTTTCCTGCACTTCTCTGATTTTGTCTCTCTATCCTCCCAGCTTCCACTGTTTCCCTTCCTCTTTCCCCGATGTACTGAAGTATATCGGGGCGAGCAGGTCATTCTTGCTTTGCCGCCCTGTCTGCCTCTTTTTCATTCCTATGACAAATGTAAAGCAATTTTTCATTCATTTTGCCTTTTCATTCACTTTCTCTAAAGTATTCTATTTTGGAAGCAGTTGCAATGTCATCTCTTGCTGTTAATTTTCCAGCATCCACTGCACCCCTGTGGATTTTATCCACCCTTTCTAATGAAACTGGGAGTCACAATGCTATTTGGGGCCAAAACAAGGTGCAGGAGTCCTCCAAAGATTATTTAACAGGATAATTGTGTCCATTGGAGCTATTGGAGCAGGACCTTATCTTCTGACTGGTGGAAGGGGCCAATTTTTACTATGTTTTTCCAGAAAGAGAAGTATGGCTTCATGGTTGGCCATAGTCTCCTAGCTGATGGATGAACCAGAGAATGTTGTCATTTATTTCTCCGGATCAAGGCCAAATAATCTTCTAGCAGAGAAATTTTTAAAAAATAGACTTCAGATGTTTATAGAAATGTGTGTGCTAAGGAAATATAGTAGCAGTCCCCTCCCGGAGTACTGTGGTCCTGGGTAATTTCTTTCCTGTACTGTGGCAGCTGTTTTTAAAGAATTCAAGTGTCATGATTGAAGGTACATGCACATATACATCCAGCATCTTGCCAGGTTTGTTCACCGGCTCTAAATACTTAGGTGTTCATTTGCAGCCTGAGGGTTCAGCTGAACATGTACTTAACTGGCAATTAAATTGCTATCATTTCATTACATTTGCTTTTCCCTGTAAAGCAGCTGTTACTTAAATTTTATGGATGCATTTTATGCCCTGTTTAAATAGGTTTATATTGATTCTTTACTATATTACTCATATTTTTGGTTAAATAATGCTGTAGTTGTTCCCTCCATGAGGTTTTAAAGGAGAGCTGCATTTTTGTTCATGAGTGGAGTTTAAAGGTAGAATGAACTCAGCAGTTTATTTAATGACACAGTGCCAGGTGGACTCTGGCTTGGTAGCAAATTAAACCAACTTTATATAAAATTATTTCAAAAGCAAGCAGTGGCAGCAACTGAACAATAAATGGGCATGACATAAAACAAACTCACCAAAATTAGCAAGCACTATTTCTAGGCTAGATACATTACACTTGTTCTTTGTATTTTACTCTGGTGTTCTGGCTGTTATCTTATCAAAACATATTAAGTTTGGAACATGGCTGAGAATGTTTTGTGCATTTTTAACTTATCTTGAAATCAGTAGGACTCTACAACATTTTCTGTATCTAAGCAAACTGTTTTCTTCAATATGACTCTACCTCATTTAAGCCTTGTGGTCATTTTCTGTCTTTTCTCCTTCAGATGCAATATATATAAGCCTTGTATTTTAAAAGCTAAATCCAATGGATAAAATATATTTCTGTATGTTATAAAATGAAACTGTATTTAACCTCTAAAATAAGATGGAGGTGATATGCAAATCTCTAATAGTGTGTGAAGTACTATGACTATAGAAATAGAGCATACATAATTAGGTGTGAAGCAGAAATTAACTGCATAATATGAAATAAGCAGAATGAAAGTGGCATAATTGTCACCTTTCAAAGTAACACACAAAGTATAGGAAATTGAGGATGTAAAAAAAAACCCACCTTTATTAAGTTGATACTTTTCAGCTGCTGAAAATGACATATGTGCCTTACTCATTTTGGTTCTTGGCCAGTATAGCAATACTGTATACAATAATGTACTCTTAAATTCTTTGTTTATACAGTTAGTTGAAGGTCCTTGAATGAAAAAGAAAGAAGCCTTGATTGAAAGGAGGAATAGAACAGAACAAGGAAATTACTTAGCTCTCCTGTAGTTCCCAAAATCTTGACAGCTGTACATTTTTGTGAATCATTGGCTGAGACATTTCCCTATAGTACTTAAAAAAAAAAAGACACAAAGGCCCTTTGCACACGTGGAGGGGGAAACGGAGGAAAACGCGCTAAAACAGAGCTTACCGGAAGCTGGGTAAGTCCGTCCCCATGCAGAGCAGCGCAAGCTCGCTGTTCTGCAGTCCCCGGCGTCCAAAATGGCGGCTCCGGCATCCAAAATGGCGGCTTCCGGTTGGTGGAAGCTCTCCACCAACCGGAGAAGCTCGCCAGCCAGAAGCCCGTCCCCGGCAGATCTGCAGGCACGCACTGGTGCGCACCTGCAAATCTGCACCGGAGCGTGGGAACAGAGTGGCACGGAGTGTTGCGCTCCGTGATTTTGAAAAACCTGTAAAAACAGGTTTTTAAAAAGCCCACTGCATGGCCACTTTGGGTCGCTCCAGAGCGGACTGAGGTGCGGAACTGCGATAAGTAGTCCGACCCAGTCTGCTCCCACGGTGCGGACGACCTCCATCAGAGGTCGCACCATGCCGTACTACTTACCCTGTGTGGAAAGGGCCAAAGGCTCTAATGGCTGATCCCACACATGTATACAGATGGCTCAGTATTTTATCACTTGGTAACATAATTGTGTAGTGGCCTGCATTTGAACATTTAACTTTCTTTGTTGAGAAATGTTATACTTGAAGCCTAGTGATCTAATGTGAAAATTTTGTTTGATCTTTGATGGCTACTTTTACATGTAGGTTATCATTCCAGGGCCCTTGAGTGGAGCACATTTATCACGGTATGATTCCAGTTTAACCGCTATTATAAAATTCCTGCAGCTGTAGTTCGGTCAGGGACTAGAGCAGTCTGGCAGAGAATTTTAATAAACAATGAATCGCAGGATTCTACAGAATGTTGCCATTCTGGCTAGAGTGGGGTCATAGAACTATAATTATGTATTCTGAAAGGGTTCCATGTTGCAGTGATTCGGTAATGGACTGCATACCACCATACCACTCTGTAAGCAGCCGATCTTGTCGGATTTCAGATGTTAAACTTGATGGGGCCTGATTAATACTTGGATGGAAGACTGCCAAGGAATACCAAGATTTTCCAGGCTGGACTGGGAAAAAATGTTTCCTGAAACCCCAACAGCTGCTGAGTCAGACTGGGAATTACTGGGCTATGTAGACCAATCGTCAGTATGAGGCAACTTTCCATGTTCCTATTTGCAAAATCACCATAAAGTTTATACCAACTCAGGGTTTCCTTGGATATGTTAAGTAATGGGCATAACAACTGTACTGCTTTAGTCATTATCCTCTCTAATATGTTCTGTCTGAGATTTACTCCGGTTTTGTATGCTTGCTCCAAATTTAGAAAAATCTAAGATCATCACATAGAACAGCAGTATATAATAATAAGTGCAAGATGTGTACTTATTAGCCACTCTTCTAGCGCTTAGGAGGACTTAAAATGGTGTACAAAAAAAACAAATAGAATAAAACAGCCACAAAGGCAGAAGAACGAAACCAAAACAAAAACTATGGGTTGAATCCACAATTTGTCATACTTCAAGAAGACTTGCAATCAATTTGTCATGATCAACTCAGTATGTAGAGGAATGGACTATGTAGTTGAAGTATATACTTGCAATATAATTTTCTGAACAAAAAAATATGCAAATTTCTATTGCGGAAACTTGTTTTTTATACAAAATTAGTCCTGAAATGTGAAGATTCTTGCCTTTCTTCTCTTCTTCAGGGTAACTTACATTCATTCTTCTTGAAATACATTTCATTTTGGCCAAGCTTTCCAGTCTGTTCAAATATTTTCAAATATTCTTCCCATCCCTACTTGAAATTCAGCCATCTGTACTTCTTGTTTTGAAAAAATGCCAAGAACATTTAACAGAGAACTAGAAAACTGGCTCACGGTAGTGTTTATTAACAGAAAAAAAATGAGAGAACCATCAGATGATGGCCTCCCAGCATTAACAATCAAAATATAGCTACATTTCCCTCCTTAATGTTTTAATTTTTAAAAAATTAATTATTTACTAGCAGTAAAAGCACTGGGAAAACATGGTAAGAGTTACAAATGGAAGATGACCTCCTGAACTCTAATAAAATTCCATGACTTGGACAGAGTGGCTGCAGAATGAATATTACTTCTAAAAGCACCCTGAGAGTCCTACTTAAACCCTTAATTCCTGCTCATGACTGTAGCACTTGGGCCCGTCAGTAACATTCCACAAATCCCTGCATCCAACAGGCGCTATAGAGTACCACGAAGCCAAAGAAAGGACAAATGAGTTTGAGCTGGGGATTATGTCATGTTTTTGGTTGAACCCTTGCCTGCTCTCCTTTCCATTAGTTTGCACTGTTTAAATTACAGCAAACAGCAATTACAGCAAAAATTACATTTTTCAGGAATTAGTATAATACATACAAAGTGGAAGTCCACTCTCCTAATGCCATGGCTCACCCTCTAAAAGAAATGCAGGAACAACTAGCCATAATTTTTACAGAGCCAACGAGACCTTTTTAAAAGCAGTAGCTAAAACTCTTCAGTAATGATGGATTTATATGGTTTCTAATGTGCCTGCTTGCCATTGGTTACATGACCTGTTTGGCTTTGAAACCTATTTAGAATGCCCAGTCATTAATTGCTCACTCTGGAGGTCATGTTCTTGCAATGAACCTTGGATCAAGTTCAGTGACACAGAGTAGAATATTGAGCCACAAAGAATAACATGTTATGTATGTTATATCTGTTTCAAAGCCTGAATTTCTAGATCTTCTGCATCTGAGTTTCTTTGTGTAAAGTGTTTTTATTTCATCCTGAACAGCAATGGTCCGTAGTGGTAAAAATGGAGGACTCCATCTGACACAGATCTCATATTACAAACAAACAGGTGGATACCATCCTACGACATTAGCAAGCGAAAGGAGTGGAATAAGAAGAGCTGCCAAAAAGTTTGTCTTCAAAGGTAAGACTTGGTAATTAAGGGTGCTGCAGTGTGGTTAACTGATACTTACCAGTTAGCAAATAAGAGGTACATCATCATCAAAATCAAAATTCATCTTACTGAAGGGAAGGATTCTGCATTAAGAAACCTAAATATTGCATGCAAGACTATATAAATCAGTAATGGTGCACTTTTCATAGAATCACAGCATTCAAAGGGACCTTCTAACAGTGCAGGCATCCACAGGGAAAGCGTTCTTGAGAGGTGAGCATTCATAAAGTCATAGACTTGCATTTGTCATTCTTTTTTCTGTTTCATGGTATCTCTTGAGCTTCTATCAATCCTTCTGGTCACTGAAGTTGTCATTCGAAGTATTACTGTGAATGGCTTTGCCTTAGAAACAAGAGGGTGATGACTAGGGAGGCAGCATTTCAAAGGTGACACCCTACCTTTGGAATTTCCTCTCCAGTGTCTGCTTTGATGTTGTTTAGCACCAGACAAGCTTTTCTTCCCAGGCATTTGAACTTTTAAAGTTGTCAAGGGTGGTGGTTTTATCTCTGCTGTACGCTCGTAAAGTTTATAGTGCGGTTTGCACTGTTGCATTTTGTAGTTGCATTAACCATTTTGTCTTTATTATATGTTTGAGTCATAACAACATAATAGTAGGCTGCCCTGAGAACACAGCAGAGTTGAAGGTGAAGGTCTGCATTTAGCAAATAAAATAAATTGTCAGCCATGCCTTAGTTTCTCAGTTATACTTTTCTGTCATGGTAACTAAGCATTTGCTCTTAATTAGGACAGAAGCTGAGAAGGGTTTTTTTTTTCAATTCAGATTTTACCCATGCAGAGTCCCTCAATTAATAATCCTACCAACTGTACTGAGAACCAAAGCCACACTAATATATTATTGTTTCAGAATGAATTTATTTGTCTTGACTAGGCATACTATGAGGTATTCTTCAATAGTTCTGAACAGTCCAATGAAACTGAACTTCCACAAATAATATAAAATAACACCTCACACAAAATTGCTGTCTTTCAGATAAGAAGCTATACTATGTGGGAAAAGACAAGAGGCAAATGCGCTTGGTAATTCTTTCTGAGGAAGAAAAGAAAAAAGTTTTAGAAAATTGTCATGAAAACCATTCAGGTACACATCATGGCATCTCAAGGACCCTGACCCTGGTGGAATCTCAATTTTATTGGACTTCAGTAACCAGCGATGTTAAACAGTGGGTATGGGTCATGCTGACATCATAACTTGTCTGTGTTAGTGAAATCTTCTCAGGGATAATACAGTGTGCCTCTTGTGTCCACAGGATCCATTCCCAGAATTACTGTGGATAATAAAAAACCATGGATAATGAAACACTTATTTTTTTCCCCCAATGAAATGAATGATGTAGATATCAAGACAAGCAGCTTGGAGAGCAGGCCCTGAAACTTGACAGAACTTTAGAATCTAAAAGAAAAACGTCTTTGTAGCCATTATTAGCAGCCTAAAGCCAGTGTGCAACTGATAAAAACATAACAACAACTTGTGGTCCAAAAGAGATGGAAACAAAATGTTTTTGGACTACATTTTAGCATGGATAAGTAAGACTGTGGATCACAGTCACATGGATACAGGGGACCTACTGTATGAACTACCTGATTATTTAAAATTCTGTCTGCAGAACATAATGTTCATTATACTTAGAAACTTCTGTCTTTCCTAATTTCACAGATTTTGCTCCCAAAGTTTTTTGGTTTGAAACTAGAGTTCCCAGAGTTAAGGCCTGATCATGAGACTTGTTACATTAAATGTGTTATGCTGACATAACATACTGGCATAATGTACCAAAAGGGTGATATATCAGCATTGAAAAGATATGGTCTGCCAGAATACAGATTTTTTTTTTTCTGATGTGGGAAACTAGGCCTGTCTGCGCAATTTCTCTTTTGAGAAATAGTTTTTGTGAAAATCATCAGAATCCCTCAGATGAATCAGGGCAGCCCTGCAAGCAGAACCATTTATACACCATGCAGGAGCCTAATTTTACCAGTTAGCCTGTTATTCCTATGCAAGCACATTTTATTCATTTAAGAGGTTTTTAATGTCAATCAGTTGGCAAATTGCCTTCAAAGCAGGTTGTTGTTGCTGCTGCTGCTGCTGCTGCGTGCTTCAAGTCAACCTCAACTTATGGCAACCCTTTCATGAGGTTTTCTTGGCAAGATTTATTCAAGGAGATCACTATTGACAATCACTGCTTTTCTCTGAGGCGGTGAGAGTGCGATTTGCCAGTGTCACTCAGTAGGTTTCCATGGCTGAGCAGGGATTCAAACCATGGTCCCTGGAGTCCAGCGCTCAGGCCACAACATCACATTCTCTCTCAGGACAGTTTACTCATGTAAATACCCATAACATGAATTTGTGGTAGCTGTTACATTTTTACAGATCTTACTTTTCCTAGAGGTTTCCCATGGCATTACTATCACTAGGATTACTATCATTACAAAGTAGTTTGAATCTTGCTGAGACTGAACAATCAGGAGTTATTTAACAACTATTTACTCTTGATGGGTTTGCCCACCTTGGGCCTCCATAATACAGAAAGATATTAAGAAAAATGCCAAGTTCCATTTCTGGATTTTCTGTGTTTCTCAATAGATGCTTACATTGCATTTTGAGCTGTTCTTGTTGGAGTTGCTAACTGTGTATTTACAGACTATATATTAGCTGCAACTTTATGTTTGGAGTAAGTTAACAGCATGTGGCACTCTCTTCTGAACAAGTTGTTCAGTCATGGCTAAATTGGACCCAGCAAGTATTCTCTTCACATTAGCCAGCATGACTTGATATGATATCAGAGTAACATAAGAAACAGCAGAGGAACAACAGCTCCGGCAGTTCTAGCCTTCAGCAGCTGTGTTGCTTCTTTCAGGCTTTCAACAGATAACTGAAAGATCTCTTTGGCAATTTGTACAGACAAATTAATAACAAGAAATTCAACTCAAGCTGCATGTCTTTTTTTTTCCTCCTTGAGCTTTTGTTTTTTGTAACTGTAGATGTGGATTTGTTTTATATTTATAGTTGTTCGTCATAAAAATTGCAACAGCATATCACATGGTCCATCTGCCTTCAACCGCTTGTTAGAACAACAGATACTGTCCAAGTAACTTTTTATGAAAAACACAAATATGTATGAGTAGAATTAATGTTAACCATTATTTCATTATTTTTTTTCTCTTCAGGTATATGCTTGTCAACACTGCCAGTTAGCAAAGAGTACAGCTATTGCAGGCTCCAGATTTCACACCATTAAGGCAGAGGATCCTTGGGAAGTAATTATTGTAGACCTAATGGGACCTTTCAGTGCCACCAGCAAAAATAATGCCTATGTTATCCTTCTGACTGACGTTTTCACGAAGTGGGCCGTGGCTTTGCCCCTGCGTGAGCTTTCAGGAATTGAAGTAGCAAAGGCCATTGCCAGTGCATCATTCTGTTATGGCCCACCTCAGAAGATTGCTATAAACCAGGAAGAAGAGTTTGTTCAACAGGTAAGGGGAGAGAGCTTTACTAAAGAAAAGATTGCTTAACTTATAGCTGAACGGAGTGGATGAAGTTACAAGTGCTACTATCAGAGTACTGCACTGCTTGTCCTTAAGATATTTACATATGAAGAAGAACTGGAATAGATAATTTTCTGTCTCAAAAGATAGATTAATTTGTCATGAGCTTTAATAGGTATTAGCTTCTTTGGATATAGAGATACAATCAGATCTGAAACTTTAAATACAGGTCAGGGTAAACAAAGTGCAGGGCTCCAAATGTAGGTGGACTGCAGTTCCCATCAGACCTAACCAGCACAGTCAGTGGTAAGGAGTGCTGGGAGTTACTGTCCAAGAACATCTAGAGGCTCACATTTTGCTCATCCTTGCTATGCAGTATGTGCCTGAGGCATAATTAATTTTGCTAACATGTTGAAGTCCTGATATCACCAGCTGACATTCTCTATTGCAGTTACAAGTTCGTAACCTAGCATTACAGATCCATAACTGCTCTGTATGCAGTGAGACTATGTAGCCTTAGTATAAAAGTATGGAAATTTCTACCTGCCTACCGTAACATACAATCAATCAATCAATCAATCAATCAATCAATAAATGGGACTCTGCTTAGTGGTTGATCGGGGCACAAGGAAGATGACATTTCCAACCCCCTCCTGCCAGTGAACAAGGCTGTAGCAAGGACTTGCAACAAGAGTCCTGCTTCTGATTGTTATAGCCACAACAGTCAGAAGTTGGGAATGTCCTCTTTTGTGCACCCCTGTCAGCAACTGAACAAACTTCTTTAGCTGAATTGAGCTGCTGTCTGTTAAGGTGGACGTGGAGCAGACCAGGAGATGTTACTTAGTTACACATCCATAACTAAGTTGCTAGTGTAGAATATCATCCACAGTTTGTTTTGGGGCACCATGACTTAATATAGAAGAGATTTCTAACTTGGAGATCATTTTGTAAACATTCTCAGTAGGGCTGAAGGAGCAATCTACAAATGGTATGTTAATCCCTCACACCAGCTGAGAAAGGCAGGTGTTCCAGTTTCCCTTCATATTACATCTGTGTTATCTCCTGTGATTATTTTAGATCGCTTGAACTTGATTAATATATGGATATACACTTGCCTTCCTTTCCCCATAAATTGCATTCTCCTGATCCTGTTAGCTAGATTCTAGAAGAAAAGAAATAATCCTCATCTAGTCAAGCAGCCCTTTGCAGTAGGGATTGACACCATGGTAAAGCTATCTCCATGAGCCCGCTGCTTCATTGTGGCCAGGTTAGGAAGTTGGAGAGCGGACAGAGAGGAGGGAATAATTGTTACCTGCTTCTCACATTTCTTGTGGGTTTTTTTTTTTAAATTTTCTGATTCTTTTCTATTGTTGGAATATTCAGGGATACCTGTGGGGGGGATTTTGGGAAATGGGGAGCTTAGGATCCTGTGAGTCTTTGAGCCATGTACCCCAGCCGCACCCCTGCCAGTGGCACATCTAGCTCTGTGGAGCTTTCTATAGGCAAGCTGGGGGGGAAAGGGTTTGGCAACATTGTGCCATCCTGCCAACATCTCTCCCTCTTGTTTGGAGGAACAGCATCCTCATCTGGCTGTTGTATTATGTCCTAAGCTTATGGTTGATTTACTCATTGATTTACCCATTTTTGGAATGCTCCTTCACCCTAGACAAGCTAGATTTCTCTTGTACTTCTGAAGACTGACAAATTGCAGTTTATCACAGTGCAATGCTATTCACCCACTGCAAAGGCTGGAAGTATTGCTAAATTTTTGTCAACCTATTTCATAGTTATTTACTTACAAAATACATGCAGCATTGCTGAAATTTTCCAGAAAGGCACATACAAATCCATTATTTGTATTGCCTAGTGAAAATAAGCACATCTTGGGCACTTCCATATTTTAGGCCAGGGTGAGCAATTCTTGGGTGTTAGGGGGCCACATTAGCCTGCCAGGAGACCTTGGAAGACACCACTGCCACACTGCTGGTGCACTACCACTATGCTGTCACAGAAAAAAGTCATTTTGACCCCTAATGCCTGTAGGGAGCATGGGGACACTCTTACCATGTTGGAGAGGACCTGGGCAATGTAAGGCCCAGAAGAGAGCTGTTGAACCACAAGAAGAGATCGAAAATTCAATTTCAGGTTCATTTTCTATAAGTCTTATCATCATCACCACCATCATCACCACTACCATTTTTTGTCAAAGATATGTTTTGGACCCTGAAAGAATGCGAGTCCACAAAAATGGCTCTGGGGGCTGCATGAAGTCCCCAGGCTGTACTTTCCCCATTCCTGCTTTAGAGTTATGAGAATAGTTTCCTAATCCTTATATTCTTTATGCTCACTGAGAAACAACAGTGATTGTAAGTATTTGCTACAGACACCGGCTATATACCTGTTGTAACTACACACCAGTCTCTGATGAACACTCCTGTACTCACAAGAGACACAAAATGTTACCTGTTTGGAATTGCACTGCTATGAAAAAAAACCAGTTTCAAATTGTCAGGTAAAACAGCACCACCAATATGGAGGACTTTATAAAATGAACAACTTCCTTTTCTTAAAGGTCAACTGTGAGCTGTTTGAACTCTTTGGGACAAAAGAATTATTAATGCTGTATCCTCAAACTGATTGTGAAAATGAAATTGGCAAGACTGTCAGATCTTTCCTTCTGAGATACTGTACGGAGAACAGCAAAGACTGGGATGACCATTTACAAGCTATTGCCTATGCATTCAACTTGATTTCTTCAGTATGTATAGAGAATACTTTACTTGTTGCATGAACTGGGGCCAAGTATACTTTTGTTTCACAGTGTCAAAAATAAACATGTTTCCTTTGTGTTACTTCCTCTTTTAAATAGGACACTAACCAGACCACGCCATATTTCCAAATGTTTAAACGGAACCCCTATATGCCTTTCAGTGAGATTCAGGAAGGAAAGACTGACTGCATGTTTGGCAGAATTGTTACTGCAATAGAACAAGTCAAGAGACCAGTGCAGGAAGGTACAACTTCTAATTGCAAGGTGAATCTCTTCCTTTCTAGGAAAAAAGATTAAAAAATACACATGGATGAATGATGTATATCTGCATATCTTTATATAGCAAATACAAATGTATTCATGCATTCATAATTGCAATATTCTAGAACTAACAAAGGATAATACTACTTTCTGAAAGCAGGCACAGCATGTTGGACAAAGGCTCATCCAAGCCTTCAAAACATATGGAAAAAAACTTACTTCCGAGTATCAAATTATTTAGTACAGCACTAGGCTCCCTCTTTATGAAATGCACAGAAACAGGAACTTTAGATGTAGTTGATAAAAGAACATTAGCTTTTATCAGAACATCTAAATAAAGAATACTTTATTTAGAGAATAAGAAAATGACTCAAGATCAGTCATGGCTCAGATACATATATAGCCTACAGTGTCACAAAACTCTGTGGTTCCATTTCAAATTACACAGTTGTTTGCTTTGTGGGTGTCATGAACACTGGCTAGTTCCAATGGCAATATACTCATTACAGATCATCACACCTTCAATAATCAATCAGATTACACACCAGATTTAACATATGGCAACATGTAACACAATATAGGAATCCAAGTATTTGGCTGTTCCAACATGATCACTCATTACAACAAGATAGCATATCCTTCCAGCACAGGATAAGCTTTGTATCAACATACGGTACCCAAAAGCATCAAATAATCAAAAATCATTCATCATTGTGACAGAGTAACATTTTGAAATGTAGCAGGGAGCAAAGCTGACCTGACAGTGGGTTATAAAAGTACATAACAACTGTGGTTCACCTGGAATATTGTAATGGTATTTAGGACCTAAATATCCTGTAGGTACCATTCAGTCTTGGAAGCTTAGCAGGTCTGTACTTGGTTAGTACTTGGATGGGAGACTGCCGATGAAGACCAGTGCTACAGGCCTTTTTCAGAGAAAAGAACTGACAAAACCACCTCTGAATATTCCTTGCCTAAGAAAACCCTTCTCTTCTTGTTTTATTGCACCAGTAGAACTCCCTCGATAAACCTTGGAAGTGGCTGATTTCTCATTCCCATGAAGCCCACAGATGCCCTCGGTATCTCCTCCCAAAGGCTATAAAACTGGCCAGAGCAAATCACAAGTGTCATGGAATACTAGAATGGAGAGAGATCAAATTAATGCATCCTTGCTTTTGCAAAGGGGCAGCATGATGGGGGTTGATATTCCTCCAAGATGAGCTTCTTCCATTAGTGCGAGGACCCAGTGGGATCTTAGCTTGTGATTCCTAAATTCTAGATTTCCAGATTTCTTTAAAATTGCTGGTTCAAAAGCCTAAAGTGCACTATAGCCTATGTCAATTTAACTATGGTAATCAATAAATGTCATATTGCAAAAAAGACAAGCTAATAGGAAAACTTGCAATTCAATCAAAGAACAGAATAGGCTGAGAGCCCTTGCAGAGGTCAGATGCACTGAAAAGGCACACTTATTTCTGGAGAAGTGAAACTTAAAATTATAACAATTCTTTTTCTTCTTAGGAGCTGAAGAAAATGTCTGTAGAAGAGCAGAGTGGGAACAGGGGCCCTATTAGGAAGAAGTCAAAGCAGCTGAACCCATTTCTTCTTAAAGTGGGTCATGAAGTTTTTAGACAAAGGAAAAACTCATGGAAAGATGGCCATTTCCAATCTGAATGGGTTGGTCCTTGTATTATAGACTACATCACTGATAATGGCTGTGCAATATTAAGGGATACTACAGGCTTAAGACTGAAAAGACCTATTAAAATATCTCATTTGAAACCATATACAAGAGGACAACACAAACAAGGTGAAGTATAGATATACTTTTACCTTTTTCCATTTGTTAAATACGGGTATAAAAAGTGAAGAGCTTCCCTAAAAACAGTTTGATTTTCTTTAGTCTTATGCCTGTGCAATGCTCCTAGCTATCATACATTCTTTCAGCTGTACAGACTTGGGCACTGCATATGAGTAAAATAAAAATCAAGCCCTGTAAAGTTGGGATTCTGTGTTCCTTTAATAGCAGCTAAACATGTGGGTTCTCTGCCCTTTGGAGTATACCCATTGTTTGAACAGTGGGACTCATGTTGAGGATTAAGGAAGCCTTGCAAATATGCCACTGTTAATTTACTTTGACTAAAAATATTTTGTGCATATTGCCCAAAAATTGATGTCTGCTGAGAAGAAAACTAATTTTGTGAACAGAATAGAATATTTTTGAATTGTCTTATGTAATCACTGGATGCAGAGCTTGGATGCAAAATGAGATGTCAAGTACTTTCTTCCTGTATTGAAATTATTCTGCTGCAGCCATTTAGTGAAACTAATGAATAGTTGAATGCACATTGTTTAAAGCACTTGTTCTACATTCATCTCCTAAAATAGTCCATTCATTTGTTCAGAGGATGAGTATATTCATGACGTCAGCAAACAGTTCTGGCTTTTTGTCCTAGCTGAGGGAAGATAATTGAAATATTTAATGTCTCTCTCCATTCTAGTTGTCATAGGGTCACCGATTTCATTTTCTTGGTGCAGTTTCATTTCCTCTAAACCACTGCTGGGTCATTGAGCATGATATTTAGGAAGGAACCAACATCTGCACAGTTCAACAATCCGAGCTGGAACACAAAATGGGCTTTTAGCTGGAGGAAGCTTATAGGTAGCAGAGCAGTTAATGGCCTCTTGACCACTTTTTCATGGATGCTCTTCAAAAAAAAATTTTAATCTAGGTTTTTACATCTAGATACTTGAAATGAGAAGTTATTTTCCTTCCAAATAACTCTGTTAGCTGTTACTAATACCCATGCCCATCAGAGAGCGGTGCAGGAATAGAAGCATGCCTGTGCTGGAACAGTTGTATTATTCTTCCTTGCTGTCTGTTCAGAGTTCCATGACATGGTTCATTCCAGTATGCCCCAGTCATTTAACATCTTTGTCTGCCTAACTGGAGCCTGGTCAGCCTGGCTTTTCTTCCTCATAATGCCCAGATGTGGTTAAAATAATTTCTAATCATTTCTTTTTATTTATCTGTTGCAGATAACAGCCCAGTTTGGCCAAGTGCCATAGTAGTTGACCATGATTATGTTGGTTCAGCTGAAACTACAGAGCAGAGTGCCAAAGATTTATGCTCCCCAAAAGGATTTCCTCTTATTCCTGATGATGCCCTGCTGGAGAAGGACCTCATATTATCAGAATGTGAAAATAATGCACAGGCAAAATGTACAGAACCAGATTCCACAGAATCAACAAGTATGATCTCATAGCAGTGGTCTGCAACTTACTGGACTCCCCAAAATAAGTCTGAGGCTACTTAAATTAAATACAGCAAGACTTGATTAGAGTACATGGTACAGATTTGTTTAAAGGACCCTGCTTGTCTTTGTTACATTTGCCAAGAACTAAACATTGGATTCTTCTAGTTTCAGCTAGATAATTACCCACAAAAACTTTTGTTTGCATGCAGTGGAGCCTCCTTTCTCTCTCTTTTTCCAGAGCAACCAAGACAATGCTCACAATTTCATTTTTGCTAACTGTGAATTTGAGTTATATCCAGTTATATCTAAACCAGACAAATGGTGGCCGTTGATAACTTTAAAAAAAAAAAAAGAGCTGCAAGCAATTGTTAATGATCCTGGCTCTAAACCAGAGTCAGGGAATTCCTCCTTACAATCCCCATCTTCTCTTTCTAGTTGAGAACCTCCTTTCCTCAGTAATAACTTGTCAGAGGCCACATGCCAAAATAGTTAAGGAAAATTAACTAGAATGCAACAATCTGATCATTAACAATAACAGAAGCATACAATTCTTTAGGTTTTCTCCACTCTCCTTTTTCCAGCCTTCAAAAGAACAGAGCAAGTAGTCTTAATTTTTAGGGCTTGAAAGAAGATGGCCCAGTCATTGAGCAAATGTTCACAAGAGACTGAAATGGGACAGCCCTTTTATTTATTTTTTTCTATCTTCTTTGTCCATTGGTCTGCTGGGCAAAGAAAGTTAGCTGTTTTGAAGTTAGACCACGGAATTCTTGTTTCTGCTGTCGCCTCACATTGCCATAAACCATGGTTAACACTAATTAGAGTTCGCCAATTAGACATAACCATACCCTCTAATTATCTGGTTTGACAGAGACAGCCCCAATTGATCCTGCTACTTTTTCATCTTCTTTTAAAATGTCTTGGTTTCTCTCTTCTCCTCCCACTTTCCTCCTTCGTCCTGGCTTACCTCAGTTACTGCAAGCTGACCTCAAAGTGTGGAAGTAGTTTACAATCAATCAATCAATCCAGTAGTGGGGAGAGGAAGGGGTGGAACTTTGCCTTTCTCATGAGGCTCATGAAAAAACAAACTGTTTAAGTCTGTCCTAGCTTTTGTGTTCCTCATTAATAATTTTTGCCATCTTGACCTCACTCTGATATTGTTCAGCCACCTGTGTCCTGGTTTTCATCAGTAGGAAAACACTGTTCAAAACTATTCATCTTTTTCACCTAAAGATAATACAAATCAAGTTCCTGTTACTTCTCAATCATTCATTATTAAAACAATATGCAAAACTTCACCAACTTCTGCAATTTGTAGTTTAATTGACCTTGCAGCTGAATATGTTGTTTATTGTGTGAATTCTGCCACCTGGTGGAATATTTAAATAACCAAAGAAGATGCAAAGGAAGAAATGCATTCATGTAATGGTCTAATAAAGTTTCAACTAAGCAGTTTATGTAAGTGGCCGATGTTTCTAAGCTACATTTCAGCCAGTTAGTGGGGGGTCACATGCTTGATTGTTCCTTCATCCAACAATACATCTTTCCAAATAAATGAAAAATAGAAGCGTTTTGATCAGTGGTTCTCCATAACGTTCTGTTTCCCTCCCTATGTTGGGTACAGATGAGTATTCACTCATGAGAGTACACCCACACTCTTTAAGAATACAGCACTGCCAGATGTTTGCCCACTTCAGTGAAAATGAGATCCACACCAGTGAGGGTTCCTTCAGGACATGGACATAAAGACTTCATGCCTCTAGGTCAGAGGATAGGATTACACTGACAAAGCTTACCGTTGTATGAATTCGAATTATCTACATGTACAGTTGGTGACAGATTTTTCGTAAGAAATAATTCTACAATAGCTTAGAAATACTTCCTATATTAAATGGTAATAAGGGAGTAAGTAACTGAGAGCCAGCATGGTGATTCTGGAGACCAGAGATCAACTCTCCACTCAGCCATGGAAACTCACTGGGTGACCTTGGGCAAATCACACTCAACCTCAGAAGAAGGCAATGACAAATCTCTGAATAGGTCTTGCCAAGAAAACTCCATGATCTATTGATCGTAATAATAAATTAATTAAACCCCATGATAAGGTCACCAAAAGTCAGAAGCAACATGAAGTAACACAACAACAATAACTCTCTCTCTCTAGTTTCTTCCCTATGTGATCACTAACCTGTAGATAGTAGTCAGGATTCAGTGCCGAGGAGATGATTTTTAGATGAGTTTATATTCAGATTGCACTGCCTCAGGAAATGAATCAAAGAAGGGCAGCCAATCCCACTACACCAGTGGTTCTCAACCTGTGGGTCCCCAGATGTTTGTGGACTTCAGCTCCCAGAAGCCCCAGCCACTATGGTCAATGCTCAGGGATTCTGGGAGCTGAAGTCCAAAAACATCTGGGGACCCACAGGTTGAGAACCACTGCACTACACCATGGTGAGCACTTGGAAGAGTTTCACTGGTCACTTTTTGACTGTGGTATTTTTCAATGTGGGATTGCAGTTGGCAGGGGTCTATAGAGCAGTTGCCCATTATGTTACTTTCAGAGGATGTTACCCCAAAATGTGGGTGACTCAGGGGTACACCCACGGTGCCAGTGCCTCTGTGAAATGGTGAGGAATATTAGCTCAAAGAGAAGGAGGACAATAGGGTCCAGAACGAACTAATGATCATTGCATTAAGTGGCAAAGGGCTAATGGGAGTCCGGATAGTTCTTTAATAGTTGGACAGGTGTGAGGACAAAAGGGGAATTTGCTGGTCAGAGGGAGAATTGCTAAGACAATCAGCCATCCTGTGAGAACATCACAGAAGCTATTGTTTCTTAAAGGTTGAGTCATCGAAGGCTAACTGTAAGCTCATTATTGCTGGAGCTTCTTGCTGATTTCTTAACCGCAATCTGGTCATGCCTTGAGGATTTTCCCCACCTGATACTGCAATGCATGTGTTCATCCACCTTTTCCTCTTAGCCAGCATGGCCATACAACCACAGCAGAGTATAATTTATTTTTGTGCCAATTAAATATATATTTTGCCAATTAAACCATATCAAAGCGAAAGAGCGTACAGTCTATTAACAGGGATCTTCACAGTTTTAAATAAGATGTGCAAACACTCTAGAGTACAGTCACAGAAAGCAGGTGATACCTTTTCTCCAGAGAGCCCACCAGGCCCAAGTGCTACCTTCTGAGTCAACCGAAAGACTTTTTGTGCCCTTAGCATTGAATAATGGCAGTTCCTATCCTCTCACCTCAAGGGACAGGACATCTTGGGTTATGGCTGTTTCTGTTTTAACATGGAGTATTTGAATTGACTTTAAGGTTACATATTAATACCATACAAAATCTTGCAGGAAGCAACCACATCAGCAAGTAAAGCTTAGCAGATGTTCTTGGTTTGTTAGTCTACTTCTAATCAAGAAGGTTAAATCTTCTAGAATAACCTTCAAATCCAGTCAACCTTCGAAAGTTGAAATTTCCCTAACGATTCTAATAAACATATTCAGGGATAACTGTGATGGCCATACAGCAAAATACAACACATTCCAAAATTCACAAAATAGCAATATCTTTATTAGGCCAACTAAAAAGCAAGAAATACAACATGCAAGCTTTTGACGCTCTGCTGGCTTCTTCATTAGGAAAAAAAAGTGTTTAAAATTGTTCAAGTGAAGAAAAAAATGATGGCGTCAGAGGTGTACTTTTTGTCTTTCATTGTTGCTTTTGCTGTCGATTATGATGGTCTGGATTTTAAAATTTCAGCTCCATTAGCAACAGACAATGTTTTTCATTGGAGCTACATATGGTAAGTTCTACTCATACCACACCCAGAACTTTTTCCAGATGCAACAATATAGAGATTTCTTGAGAAATTCAGTGTTCTCTGCTTAAAAAGGGGAGGTAGCCTTGCATAGGATGGAAACAGCTTGGATCTCAAGGGAAGTTACTTTTTCTGTTGCTAATGGAACTGAAATTTTATTGCCTGGACTTTATGGCTCTCTCTTTCCCAGTTCCCACACGGCCAAAGTAGGGAGTGTCCTCTGACTGCATTGATATCCCTCCAGCCCTCTTAAGTGACAACAAAAGCAACATCTTAAGATAAAATGTAGGCCTGTGACTCTAACATTGTCAATTTTTTTCCTCCTCCTGTATGATGTTTAAACACCTTTGCCAAATGAAGAAGCCTATGGAGTTCTAATAAGCCTGTGAAGAGCATCATGCAAGTTTCTGGGAAGCTATTAAACGGTTTCAATTTCTCAAACAGTAATTTCACAAGCTGTAGAGAAAATAGACATTTGTGCAAGAGTAGCTAGAGTAATCTCTCCTCAATAAACAGACTGGTTCCACTTGAAGCAATGCTCTCCTTAAAGCAAACTTTGATAATAACTTGAAGTGGGCTATATGTGCTAGACAGAAAATTCCAGCATCCTGTGGGCTGTTAAGCAAACAGATTAAAACATTCTTGGTTTAGCTCAGATGAAAGTCAGGAGCTCACCTTTATGCTGATATCAAATATCTAAAATCAACATACAGGTGACATCCAGCAATAAAAATTTGCAGGAGTTCCCTGGTGTGGGGAAGCAGTGAGAGAGACCTGAATATTTGGCTAAGAAAGTTAAAAAAAACAGAGGAGAGGCCCTACTTTAACTTTGTTTTTTAAGGTTAATTTTTTTTAAAGTTTTGAACATTTAAATATACAACCAGTTTGCATGCAAGTCAATGGAAGGAGGAACTTCTACATGCAGTGAGATTTGAGAAGGCAATTTAAACAGGCTAATAGTTACTGTAACCCAGCTTTTAAAGCTGGAGTCCAAAGCAGGCTTGGCCTCACCTCTGCAAAATTAATAGTGGACCTCATTGCAAGATTGCTCTAAGCTGCATTCAATGTCAACAGATAAACCCAAAAACCCACAAAGAATTAGAACAAATCCTTGGATAACAAATATTCTCAACATATACTGTGTTACCCTGTGACTTGGGGGTCCCAGGAGGGCGCCCAAATAACCAAACCAAACCAAGCAAAAGATGGGGAAATTAGCTGGAGCACTCTCTTAAGCTAACGAGAGGCAGGGTAACTTAGCGGAAATCTTTTACCCTATGTATACAGGTTCAGGTAGTGAGCAGACAGACAGTTGAAATAGCAACAATACCATTTATTAATAGGCAGACAGATTATTAGGAGAACACAACCACACAGCTAACTAGAAATAGGAGATGAGAGTTTTGGGGGAAATGGGTGATATGCCACCTTTCTCGTAGTCCTGAAGAGGTCCAGTTGGAGAGAAGAAGCTTGGCGTGGCGGCTGAGGGGAGCTTGCAGAACGAAGTGATGGCAAGGCTGGATGGCACTCCGGGGCGGTCCGAGGAAGCTCTTGGAGCTTGGGGTTTTTATTAGGGAAAGTATGACCGTGGGCTAGTCTAGTCTTGGGCGAAAACAATGAAGTTTGGGCTTGAGACAATGTCTCCAAAAGGTCAGAATTTACATGATTAAGTTAAAGTCCAAATTGACAATAGGGTAGCCAGTATGCAGATGCAGCTAGCTTGGCAGTTGAGCACCCAGCTCGCCAGGGTGCCTGCTTGGGGCAGAGGTCTCTTTGTGTTAGCGTGCATACCTTGAATGAGGTGCTTGTTCCGGGAGGTCTCCTAAAGCAAATCTGGCAGTTTCTGGCTTGCCTTGGTGTAAACAAGTATGAGTCAGCTTTAATAGCCATATCTAGCTCAGTGCTTGTTCAGAGGCCTTACAAACACGTGGCTGAGAGTGGCAGAACAGGGCTGAATTGTGATATCAAAATGATATCTGAAGTTCACCAAAGGCCAGGCCAGTTCACGGTGGCAACAACTGCAGCAGCATGGTTATAATACTATAGGTCTCTCTCTCTCTCTCTCTCTCTCGTATAGCAACATTTACAGGCACTGATTTCAGTCATGATTTTCCCAAAACAGATAATCAGGAAACTTTTGGAAATGTAATTGTGTGCTTTTTGAAAATCATAAAAATTTGCATATAGTTGCTTTTTTTTCCGTAATTTATTTTCGAGTCATGGCAACAAGTGAAGAGTTGTGCACTTAGACCACTTCCTCCACCTCCCCCATTTTCTTAACAGCACATATACCTCCATATTCCTTTTGAAAGGAAGGCTAAAACAACTACCAACTACAGATGCAGCAATTGATGATGATAATATTGGTATCTGTCTAAAGTATCCATAGCTCATCAGGACATCATGGCAGACACCTCAAAATCTGAGGGAGTGTTTTTAGCTGTTGTACAAATTACAAATTACAAATTACAAATTAAAGGAGGGAGCCCAGCTAAAACTCTTCTGGAAATGGTGGTAGATATTTCCAAACTTGGCTGAGAGTTTTTGGTTGTCATTAAAGTTGTCATTAAAGCCCAGCTCCATTCAAAAAGTTGAAATTCCAAATGTGGATGGGGTGACCGGGGAACTTCCTAGAAGGAAAAAAGTAACCTGCCATCGCTCATCAGGAAACAATAGGAGATGAGTCTGACACAGCTTTTTTGGTTGCTATCCAAGTTGCCAGTTTCAAGTTGAAAATCCAGATTTTTGTGGGGGGAGGGGGAAGGCTCCTTGGAAGTAAAGAGCAGGGGCTGCCATTACTCCAGAAAGTATTTATAAAGGGCTAGGAAACAGGAAAGGGCTCTGTTAGACACTGCTTTTTAGATTCCTGAGCTAGGGAAGGGAGGGAGAACTGAAAAAACAGGAGAGGACTAAGGCATCTCTCCTAAGATTCTTTACGTTTAAAAAACAGTGGTGAAATCAGAGATAGCTGGTAAACTTTTGACGGGAAATAAAGGAGGCAGGAAAACAAGAGGTACCATAAACCACTTTTCAGTATACTGAACATGCACCCAATAAGTACCAGGTATACTTCAGTAAGAAATGGAGGCATGTCTAAGGCTGGATTAGGCAGCTGCTGTGATAGATGATGCCTCTGAGATCAAGAAGCAACTGCTTGTGCCAAGAACTGAACCACCGAGTGAGCAAATCAACTTGCATACATTCCCCCACACTGGAAAGCCAAGCAAAGACAGAGTTGCCCCAGCCAGCTCATGACGGGGAGGGAACCAGCAGTGATTCAGAGGAGTTACAGCCACCTGTGCCCATCAGCTCTCAATCAGGAAGAAGGCTGAAATGGACTGCTCAGAGGGAGGCTACATGGACTAGGCTGAGGAAACAATAACAAGGAGCACCTGCTCACAGTGGCTCTTTAAGTCTGCTGGCATGGCTGCTCTTTGCTTGCAGCAAATTACTAGCAAGCCCTCATGACCGTCATGTCTCCTGCTCCCTGAAACCCTCCAGAAGGATCTCTGCCTCCTGAACCTTAGGACTGGACCTTGACCTTGCTTGGCTTGCATTTTCCTTGTGTTTGGTGTATTCAGACTCTCCCTGCAAGTATTCCTGACCTCCCTCCTCCCTTGCTGGCTGAGGCTTGGCAGGGAGAGAATCCTGAAAGCTGCTTAGGCAGCAGGGGAGACTTATCCCCTGATCCACCCTCATAGGCTGCACCCTACCCACCCAGACCAAATAGCTCTATTTTAATTCTGCAGGTCTTCTCAAAGCGGCAAAGGAAATGGTGGTGCATCTCTTCCTATTGCCATTTTGAGAGATACTGCAGAGGAAAATGGAGACATTTCCTCTGCAGACTTCAAAATGGCAACAGAAAAGTGCAGTCATCTCTCTCCCTGTTGCCATTTTGAGAATGACTCAAGAAGGAAAAGAGGTATTTTGGAATAGCCCATCATTTTGGGATGCTTGTGGCAGCAGGAGGGAGGTATTTGTGCATGTGTCTTCATGCTTTGGATGTGTTCTGAGTGATTTTAGGGCAAATATTGCCCAAAAATTGTGCCCAAGTTTTATTTTTAAAATGGGGGCTTCAGGGGCCACATATGGCCTGTGTATTTTCCCCACCCCTACCCTAAGACATTGTTGCTGAGATCCCTGAGACAGGGAAACTGGGGAGGGGTAAGGCACTGCTCCTATGCTTCCTGGAGTTAAAAACAGGGAAAATGGAAGTGTCTCTCTGAGATATTGCTTGTAAGAGTCCTGAGGTTAAAAGTGGGGCAGGTGGGAGAACAGGAGGCTCAAGAGACCCCTTCTGAGATATTATGCACATGGCACCAGCTATAGTTCAGCTACTATAGCAATAAACATTGCCATCTCCCTTCCCATATGTCTGCTTGTAGAACATTACTGTCTTTAAACTTGCAATAGGAAGATTTAAGGGATTAAAAATTTGCATGATACTGAGACAGATTCTGTAGCCCTAACTAAGCCTTACTATTGCAAGACTGCATATTACTGCAAATACCAGCCCACAGGTCAAATCCAGTTTTGCATGGGGCCTTTGAGATTTTGACGAACCTGAGTGAAGGTTGAATACTTGCTGCCACAAAAATACTGGAGCACTAAGGCAACTTGGTGCTGCATAGGTCAGTTAAAAAAAATACTTTTGTGAAATTCCCATGAGTTTTGTTGGTTATGCACCTTCAAGTTGTTTGTGACTTATGGTAATCCTAAGGTGAACCTGTGACAAAGTTTTATTGACAAGATTTTTTTTTTCAGAAGGGGGTTTGCCATTGCCTTCTTCTGAGGTTGAGAAACTGTGACTTGGCCAATGGGTTTCCACGGATGAGTAGGGATTTGTAATCTGATGTCCCAGAGTCCTAGTCCAAGATTCAAACCACTACATCATACTCATTTCGTTCTCATAAGTAGCATGATATAACATATATATATATATATATATAGTGAGCTTGCAATACAAGATATACCATTCTTACTCAGCTAACCACTAGATGGCAGTGACTCTTTGCAGTATTGCGAATTTTGACTACAAAGTCCAAAAATAAAGTACATTGTTAGCCACCTGTGTCCAAAGTAGAGATGGAAAGACTACTGTTAGTTTTTGTTTTCTAGGAAAAATGGGGAAAGGAGAAGCTTCCCATAGTCAGGAAGCCCCGCTTGAAAAGAAAAGTAGTTTGTAAAAGGAAGTCTTTGGGGATTATCTGTACAAAAATACAGTCTGCCCATCATATCTGTGGAATCTGTATCCAGGATTCCACCAATTACTGCTTGAAAATATTTTTAAAAAAAATGAAAATCAAACCTTGAATTTGACATTTTATATAGAAGACATTGTTTTACTACACCATTGTACATAAAAGGACTTGAATAGCCATGAATTTTTGTATCCACAGGAGAACCTGGAACCAAACCCTAGCAGGTATTGAGGGCTCACTGTAAAATGTCAGTTTTTCTGCACACATACAAAAAAAAAAAAAAAAATTATTTGCATGACACATTGTTTTTCGTCTGTGGGAAGCATGCTTCCTCTACAAAAGTTTGTGTGTGTGTGTGTGTGTGTGTGTGTATGTGAGCAAAAAACCCCATGCATTTTTCTGTAGCAGTCCTCATATTCTCATGCATGAGACAGAAAACTACAGAAGTTATTCTTTCATACATGAAAGGGCAATATATGTGAATATTTATATCACTACAATAGTCTAAAGTGCCTAGAAGATAGGACTGCCAAATGTCCATTATAAGGAATATCTCTTATTCGAGGGACAGAAACCTTGTCTGTTATAGAGCTGGCAGTTATCCCTTATTATGAGGGATATCCCCTGTCTGAAGGTTGGAAAACTCTTCCTGAATGAGATGCTAGAAAATCCTATTATTTTGCAGTGTGAGTCTTTCATAAAGACAAGTATGCATCATGAAATTTATACATGCGGCCAATCTGTTAATTTTACAGAGAAATATGAGAGTAAGTTAACTGAAATCAACACTTTCATTTGATATTTAGGCGTAACACAAACCGGTTAATAGCTGCTACCTGATTGCCAACCCTTCATGTTATGAATTTTGCCTGTCCCTTATTGCTCTTTTTAAAACCTGGCAATATTACTGTACTATGAACACCTAGCATTAGGAAGTGAGATGAAGCATGAAACATTACTTTTAAATTTTGGAAGTGAGCATGGGTTAGAGAGTTCTCAATGGAAGTCAAGATTGGTGGATTGTGTTGCTGGGTTTATACATTTTCAGTGGCAGAACTAGCTCAAATTTCCGCACGCATGCACAGTAGTCTCACCACCAGGAAATAACAGAAATTAGCAATTAACAGCTAATATATCACAGAAACACCAAAGACAAAACGTGAAGCTGTGACAAAAAGCTATTTCCTCAAGGATTCAGACAAACATAACCAAGAGCCCATGAGTCCAGGGAATCTGAATCCCTTGGTATGAACCTGTCATACTGACCTCTCTTTATTCCTACTTAACAGAAGACCCAGAAAATTGTTCTTTCACTGAGAAAACCAAACATGCAAGAAAAAGAACAAGCAAGCAAGCAAGCAAGCAAGGAAAACCAAGCATTCATGATAGTATGTTTTTGGTGTGAACACGGTACTTCAATAGTGCTTCATGCGCACACAGAAGCTAGCATGCCACCAATCTAGTAACCCTTAGAATGTGAACAATGTTAATTATACAGAGAAGTATTCCCATAGTAGTATGGAAAGGTGTGAGTCAACAGACCGGTGACTAGAAGTCATTGCACTGGTTGCTATCAGAGAACAAAAAGAACAATCTACAAAATTAGCCAAGAGTTGGTTAGGCTGAATGACCAACTATGAGAAGGTTTACAGTTGGAACACTACACATTTCTTGAGCCATTATAGACGATAGTTCCCAACTATTCAAAACGGAAGCTGTATGCTTTGCAAGAACCAATCCATATGGCAGTCCTCCTTTAAACTTGTTTATAAATAAGTACCACCGACTTCAGATACCCGCATCTAGAACAACAGACAAAGTGAGCTCCCCAAATGTGGCCTTGTAAATAAAGGTGATGAATGTGACAACATCGTATTTTTGCAATTGTTTGGAATGAAAGAAAAATTATTTATTTTCTGTCAGTAAAACAGACTTGTAGTATTCTTGGACAGTATGGTATAATTCATAGAATAGATTATTTACTAATATGAATGCTAAAATACTAAAATTTATTAATGTGAATGCTAAAAATAAAATGTAAACAAACAAACCCTCAAAAAATTGAAACTAACTCTTCTAATTATATTTGTGTCAAAATAATTTTGTGATTTGGCTAGCAAGTTTTACATTTTAGGAGAGAAGAGAGGTTAACAGTTTTTGCCATCCTATGCCCACCATTCCAAAAGACATTTTACCCTCAGCAAGTTAGACACACTGGGAAGTGAGAGACTGTATGGAATATTATCTGTTCATGTTATGGTACTAAAATGTGGCAAATTAATTGTTCCAACCTGGATAAAATACTTGCTGAGCTGTTATACAGAAATAAGCTTTTGTAACACTGCACATGCTTCACAAATGTACTACCTGTTCCTTGAAAAAAGAAAGCACTTTATTATAGATCAGTACAGCTCCAGAGATTTTGCATGCAGAAATTCAGTGTAAATCTTTTTGCTTATGCCAGAGATTTGAAATGGGGACCAGGTGGAAGGTGGGGGGCACTAGAAAGAAGCAGATCGTTTTGTACTAGGTTTTCCCTCCATTCTGAGCAAATTATAAAGGCATAAATTGTTATACTTGACTACATTTTCTCTTTCCCCTACTTCTCTGTGGCTCTTTAAATCATAGAAAATGGCTGAAGACTTTTAGATAATTTCAAAAATATACATGCGAGAGAGAGAGAGAGAGAAAGAAAGAGAGATATGGATGGATGGATGTAAGGGTGCATTTGTGGGAACAGAATTATATAGGACATTCTATTGTTCATACTGCCAGGCTTCAAGTGACGCAGTTTCGAATCTAACATTCGGTGCTATAAGCAGAAACCTGTATTTCTCCTCTGATGTCTTTTCATGCCTGGTACTTTTTGTCATCATGACCTGGGACTGCAGAGATAAGAATCAGAAAAGTGAACCAGACATGGCTGCCTGAAGGAACACCCATAAATCAAGCTAGGGAAAGTGAGAGACAGGATAGTCACTATACCACATTACTCCAATATATTGCATTGATCTATAAATTCTGATTAAGTACTACAGTACACTGCTTAATTGAAAAACTCTACTTAATCAAGATGCCTCCCAGGGAACCAATTTCTACCTAATGATACTTGATAGCAAGGACAGCTGCTTAATTGAGATGGTAATTTCACATAATTGGAACACCTTCAGGGAACTTCATAGTGCTTAGGTCTGCAGGCATGTCTCTGATTCACACCGTGTCTTATCTGCTCTTCAAGCAGTAGATGGATTCCTACTTCATTTCATACATTTATTGTCAGTGGACAAGCAAGGTGGCCTCTTCAGTTGGAATCCCATGGAGTAGACACATTGAAAACCTGTTTCAGCAAGTGTGTATCTCAGTTTAGTGGGTCAGCTTGGAGACAGGAACAATACCTTTCCTTTGAAATCTCCACTCACTATTGTTTTGCCCACCTTTGATCTCTTCTTCCCACGTTAGCTATTTAACACTACAAACAGAGACAATGGAGTGCTTTCAGAAAACAACATCAACACGAATTGTTGAAAAAATGCTGTGGTGAACAACCCTTCTGCACGTTATGTACACTGCCTAGTAGGTGGTTTATTATTTTAGTTACAGATTAAAGCAGTGAGTTTTCCATGCCTCCCCCCCGAAACAAACAGTGGCTACAAACAGTAGCTAAAAGTTTGAAAAAAATTGTACAGCATTTGATAAAAAAATCAGAAATTGACGGAATGTGAAAGGGCTGAAATAATTTCAGTATTCTGTGCAATAAATGTACCTATTCTTTAAGAAATTCCTTGTTTTTGAATACCAGTAACACAATATATTGCATAATGTACAACAAATTTGTTATGCAACAAGTGTCCCACACTTTTTTTGAAAAGTCAGTTTTTGTTGCATTTTTTTTCAATTTTAGCTGCTTTTGATATATTGACTTTGGATCAAAGTTTCTTTGGATACCTCCTTTCTCTGTGTCCAGCACTGTGGAGGGTCATCATCATAATGGTTGACAGTATCACATACATGCTACCCTTGCCAAACCTTGGCCGTTAAGCAGCTTGTATTTTTCTTTGCTCTGCCTGCTTTGCTCACATCCAGTCCTCTCCTGAGTTCCAAAATTTTTCCCCAATATAAAAGCACAAACATACCAAAAAGTACAACCAAGTAAAGCTGCTTTATGCCTGAGTAAAGAGGGACATCTGGTAATTCTCTTCTAGCTCCTAGCAAATCACAAGCTTGAACAGGAGGAACAGAGCTACCTGGTACTTTATCTAGCTCCTAATATTTATTCCCTACTCTTCAATCAAGCTATCAGAGCAGCTGATAATTCTATAACCTGCCCTGCATTATGAACTAAATCTCAAGGACTGGTGGCAAAAGAAGGAAGAGTTGTATAAGGACCAAAGTATAGATGTCATGATATTCCAATCTTGAAGTCTTGATAGTTTTAAAGATGAAAGGGAAAGTATGTGAGCTACATTGGGACTGGTGAAGAGGACAAATATATCCCTGACTTAGTCTCAATCAAAACTGACCCCACTGGGGGAAGGTCTCCTTGATACCAACAGAAGACTGCCACAGCCAGGGATGTGTGTAGGTGGAGGGGGTGGCAGGAATTTTCAGCAGAAATGTGACAGCTCAGTCTCCTTTCTGTGTGCATCAGCTTCTCTTTTTAAAATCTCACATGTCATGGCTTGAATAACATTTTGTTGGGCCATTTGGAAACTCATTTTCTCTTTCAGGCGGCAAAATTCTGGAAAGATATTGGGTCGAATAACAGTGTTTTCTGCTCAGAAAACACTGTTAGGCATATAGGTCATTTAAATTTAGAGTGGAAATTGGGAAAGGCAGATTCTCTTAATTTTTTTAAAAATTTATTTTATAAAAATTGAATGCACCAATAAGTGAACTTAGACAGCTTGCGTATCTGATTCCAAGAGCAGAATTCCATTTCATATGATGTTTACAGAATAGACAGTCCTCCTACTGGATAAATTTCATGCTTTCTTCACTTTCAGGAGGAATGCTGCAATACAACTCATCAATACAGTATTCTTCTTTTTGAACAGATTTCCTAGTTATCAATAGATTGTAATCTAGGCCAATTAAAAGGTCATTTTTAATCATGTTTCTACCATGTGATAGCTTGGTTAGTTTGTACATAGTGCTTATGTTTGCAAAAAGTTCTCTCCAGGAAAATGGCTCACTGTAAAGAGAGATCCTGGAGAAGTTTTTGTCAAGCTTCATTTGGCTGATAGTACAAAACAAGGACAATTGGCAAATTCTAGTATTACAAGAATAAGGAACAGTTATTATAGCATAGACTCTGGACTCCCATCCTACAGCAGGTTACCTAGAAGACTTACTGTACCCAATGGGACTTCTGAGTAGATCCCTATAGAATCACACTGGGCATTTCAAATTGTATACCTGCCATGAATTCATTAGATCCTTATAGTACACCATTACCTCTCAACGTCAGTCCATCTGCAACATGGGAGTAATGCTGATATAACTTCCAATGGGTGTTGTAAGGATTACTGAGATTTTACATATAAAGCCATTTGAACACTCTAAAATACTTTGTTAAGTACTAAGTTTTAAAACCGTACAGTCATGCAGTGACAGTAAGGACTACACTGTATAATGGGGGAAGGAAAAATAAATAAAGAAATAAAATTAGTTCTTATGCAAGTTGAGACACAGGTTTCCTCTTAACTCTGACAATGTTTTATTTGTGTACATACCCTAGAGTTTGGATATACAGGCCAGATTTTTCTTTTCTTAAAAACTAACACCAATTTATACATGCAATGAAAATTTAGTTTTAGGTTTTTGATTTGCTTTTATAAATAAAAGAAATGCCACATAATAAAACAGCTTCTTTCATACAAAATAGCACTTTGGTTGTCCTCACCCCACCCCACCCTGCTGGTAGAAAGCAGTGATAAAACTCTGCATGTTTTAAGTGATTTGAGGTATTGTTTACAAATTTTGCATACAAAGACCCGTTTCCCTCTCACTCAAATGCAAAAATTCCAAAGTACACTCTGACAACTAATGCTCTGCGAACACTTTATTACACAAATTACATTCAGCTTCTGAAAATAGTGTTCTAACAGTGTAACCATCTAAAAATAAGACATCCTGGAAATGCACAAAGTGTGGAGGAAGAAGAAGAAAAAAACATTTTAAATAGAGGCTTTTAAAATCTTTCCCTTCAAAGCAACAGAATGCTAGTAATTCCTTTTCTTAAAAAATACGGGTTTTAGCAGCTTAATTTTATTGTGGCACTGTATTTTTCTCTGTTCTGTGATAGGTTAAGGGCATTGAAAGTGAAAAGGCACGAAAGAAAAATTGGAAACTGAAAATTATATTCTTGTAAGCAGAGATCGGGACTTATTTACAAATATAGAGAAGGTCCCTAACTGAAATGAGCAAATACTACTACCTTGAACTCATTACTGCAATTAAAATGGGATTGTTCTGCTTTATTAAAAGATTCACATAAGACAATGGCACTGATATGAAATGCTCACACCCAGAAATCAAAATGAAGCAAAAGAAAAAAGAAGAAAAGAAAAAAAATGGTGTACAGCCTCACAAAGGACTAGTACAGTTTACAATTAAATACACAAATCTTGAAACGTGCTAAATCCGGCAATCTTTGTAGAATCATACAATGTAGAAATCAAAGGCCAGTTTCAGGAAGAAGATGGGGGTAATACTGGAGGCTGAGGAACAGAATCTTCTTCTTCTGAATCTGTAGCATCATCCTCATCTTTTTCTTGATCACTTCCTTCTGTACTAAGTCGGTCAAATCCTTTTCGACTGTAGCCTGCACGACTTGCGAAGAAATTCCCCAGGTTAAGGCCTCCACTGCCCTTTCCTGCAAAAGAAAATACATTTTAAGAAGGAGTTTGTGTGCTCATCTTTCCTGCATGCTAGTTATTACATACAATCATCTTGATTTTTGGTTTCATTGGTTTGGCTTCAGCAATGTCCATTTAACAGCTCCTTCTTAGAAAGCCTGTTGGATAAAGTAACTCCATGAAGCACGGAATGGTCTTTTTGTCACCTAGCTGAATGCAATCTATACCCCTTTTTCATTTCTTTTCTGGCAAGTCAGAAATGAGATAGTCGGAATACAGGTTTTATGCTTGAAAGTTGTAATAGGCTCTATTCCCCTTTTTCCTCACACAAAGCTTTTCTTAAAGTTAGCCCAGGGATTATTCAGAATTTAAGAATGAGAGAAATAATTGCAGCCATTATTTTTTCTTCTGCTGCTTATTTATATAAAGGAAAGGTCTGAGAAAAGGAGATCAATTTCTTAGTATTGTTCTCAGACTCTAGGAATTCTCCTGTGTTCCTCTTCAAACCCTACCAAATCATCAGCTCCCAAAGGCTTTGCTGGGTAGATAAGAGGGGTGACTCATCAGCATCACTACAGCCTTCTCATCAAGAATAACTGCCAGATTCATTAGCCGCACAGAGACAATATGTACTGGGAGCAGGCAGGCATTTAATGTCTAATGGGGAAAGTCAAAGCAAAGTGCACTTGCTACACAAATTAGGAATCAAGAATATTTCCCACACAGGCCCATACACAGAATACACATTTTCAAGCATTTAATAGGTTGGTGTTTATCTGCACAGAAATAACCTTTGACTTTCAGAAGGACAACACCAGGCCTTGTCCTTTACTTACCTCTAAATCTGCCCAGGATTCTCCCTGAACTTGAATCAGGTTTATGTTCAGCATCAGCTATAAGAATGAGACATATTTCGAAATCAGGTGCAAGAACCCTGAAGTGGGATTATATTAATGAAAGGCAAACTGGAAAATACAGCAACTTGCAGGAAAATCAAGCTATGTGGAAGACAAACACAACTGAAATTGCAGAGCGTCGTTATTAGGCTGGTGATGGTTTCAGGCTGGAAAATTAAAACCCAATGTAGATGACTCTGACTCTGTTCAGTCGTTCAGGAAATGTGTTATATCAACATGCGAAGATGGACATGTGCTAGTCTTACCCCCTCTGTCCCCAGTTCTATTGCTATCATTACAAAGAGAACAATAGTTCTGCACAGACATTCTTGGTCTTGGGGTGTCATGGACCGAGATTGTTGGTACATTTGACCCAGAGAGAAATTCAGCCACCCCGGACTATAGGATCCCAACAGAAGACACATAGGAAACCAGATCTGGGTTTAACCGCTATGCATGTAACATTTATTAAGACATGAAATACAAAAATCACATTTCCGTATCAAGAACTCTCTTTCACTCACACATTCACATTTCACATTCATTCTACATACTCACAAGACGGTCCTTCGCCGAACATTGGCCAGATGTCCTCGAAGGTATGGATGCCCTCTGCTGCAGCCAAGGGTCATGAAAGTGAGTTGAAAATCTTCCCCTCTTTATAGTCATGTCTCTCACTTCTTGAGAAAAGGACAGGTTTTGCAGGTTGCCAGGGTTCCAGGGCTTTCATTGTATAAAGGCAATCAAGCAATTAAAAGAGTAGTTCATATCATTCTGTGCTGTCCTAATAAAAGGTTGCTTGCAGAAGAATTGGTCATATATCATGTTGTCAGGAAATGTATCAAATGCCTCAGTGGTTCTCGGCCATGCAGGGTAGGGTAGGGTCAGAAAAACATCACCGCTTGGCCGTCTGAGGGTGTGCCAGGCTTTCACGGCTCCTTGTTTCTTCTGCCTTTACACATAACTTAACTGTTTTCTTAATAAAGGTATTGATCACTGTTGAATATCGTGAATTCGTGAAGGTGGGTGAAACATAAAGACAATCAAATAAGATATGCATTGTAGGCAACATCACATGGCAATTAAGGAAGCCACACTTCTGGATCTGTGCATCTCAAGAGTACATTCTGTTGGTGCCAAGTCCTTATTAAGTCCTTATTGTTTTGCAAACTTTCTTCTCAAGTCAAATCAGCATTCCATGAGTTCTCAGTTCCACAGTTCAAAGAATCCTCGCCTCACAATCCAAATCCCTCCTTACAACAATGCACTACGCGCAGCCATTTCAGTCTGGTTCAGGACCGTACTTTTTCCCTCTGGAACCCATTCATTCATCACATACACCCCCTCTTGATACTTAATTAATTCATAATTGAGTATCACAAATAAAATGTTTATGTTTATGATAGGAAAGAATAATAGAATGATTATATAGAAATTAAATATGGTCTATATGAATCCACGGTTCTAGTTTTCCTATTTTCACGAACATATTCCCATGATTCCCATTTGATCCCTCGAACCCGACAAAGTGGTCTGTATTATTAAACATGACAAAACATCGGAGACAGCTTCCAAAGTTTGACTGCTGGTCCCCTTAAGGGCATATGACCCTTGGCTGCAGCAGAGGGCATCCATACCTTCGAGGACATCTGGCCAATGTTCGGCAAAGGACCGTCTTGTGAGTATGTAGAATGAATGTGAAATGTGAATGTGTGAGTGAAAGAAAGCTCTTGATATGGAAATGTGATTTTTGTATTTCATGTCTTAATAAATGTTACATGAATAGTGGTTAAACCCAGATCTGGTTTCCTATGTGTCTTCTGTTGGGATCCTATAGTCCGGGGTGGCTGAATTTCTCTCTGGGTCAAACATACCAACAATCTCGGTCCATGACAGGGGTGGCAGTGGTTCCTGATCATTGTTACTCTCTCTGTGAACTGCAGGGATCTGGAGACAAGAGTTTGAACTCCTACTGTCATCTTCATCTGCTGATTCAACACACTTCCTGAATATGTGAAAGGGGCTACAGTTCTCTCCCTGAGCCTTTGAGATATATTATCACTTCTCATGCTAAATGTTAATAGACACTAGATGTGTCTCCAGAAATGTCCCAAACCAGTTAAGATAAGGAAAAAAGATACATAAGCTTCTTTCCTCGAAATTCCTTCCATACTCATCAAGCCTTGTGGTTAAATCTGTTATAAACAACTTTAAAAAAAGTTGCTTTTTTCAAAACACTAACTTAGGTATTTTGTAAAGTATTCCTTCTGCCAAATTGTTACAAGACGACTTGTTTTTTCTAAAAAAAAATCTAGTTTCTTTCTTTTTCTTATTCCCTAGAATGGAGGTAGACATAATGTACCCCATAATCTATATTTGCAGCTCTCAAAGGGTTCTGCCTTCCCAGTTTTGTTGGGAAAAAGAATATTGTTTTCTCTAACCTCATGTTTGTGGCTTCAGGATGTTTGGACTCACCAAGGGCTTTAAAAATGCAAGTCACTTGCTGCTGTAAAAAAGGATCTCTTCAGGGCCTAAAGCAAGCCAGATAAGGTGGAAAATGACAAAATTGCTCTTCCCAAGAGCAGAGACACGCATTCTGAAGTTTAAAGAAACGGGCGTTGGCATGGGGGACTGTGAGAGTGAAGTGTGAACCCTTGACATCATGGCCTTTCCCCACCTCTGCCCTAAGACAATTTTGCTGAATTTTCTTCAAATTTTCCCCCCTATTTTTTGGGGGTGTTGGCAGTCTCTGTCTTACACACAATGCTCCAGAACATCCCTAGTGATGGAGCACAGCAAACTACATGGATGAGTTTCAGGCTGCCATCACAGTTGTTCCTCTTACCAGTTGTGACACACACAACACCATGGAGGAAAAAATAATAATAATAAGCAGAAGCTGTGCAGAATTTCTCCTCTAGAATGAAGATGAAACTGCTCCCCCAACTCTATATCCACAAACAGAATAGATCATCCTAAGCCATATATACATGGCTATACTTTATATAACAACATTTCTGAAAAAATCTCATTTGTGGACTGAGGGCTACAAACTACAGCTAGGCTAAATTAGCATGGATACACATTTTAAGTACACAAAACAGAGGGTCTCTGAAGGTGGATACACTAACAGGTCTTCAAAGATTCCCCTAAGTATCATTTTGCAGCATTTTATTCAGTTTCTCTTGGAAACTGTTTTTGCTTTAATTCCGTTGAGATAATTGTTCTTGCTGGTTACATGACCCAGCCAGGTGATTCATACTGCCAGTGTGATAATAAAATTCCTCACAGCTGATTAGACTGAAGCCAAATGAGAATGAAGGCAATGTTGGCTGACCTTACCCAAGTACCCTCCAAGAGGGCTGGAGCATAGGTTTCAGAAGAGACAATGGTTTATATACATAGTCTCTTCTTCCCACACCCGTTTCATATATTTAAGAGCAAATCCATGTAACTGAGCACCTTATTTCTCCCTCCCCCCATTATTTGGAAAAGGAGTTTAGGGAGAAATTCTGAAGAGAGATAGCAGAGAGGGAGCCCCTCCACTCCTCTTCTGCTGTTGTTGTTGTTGTGTGCCTTTGAATTGTTTCTGACTTGTGGCAACCATAAGCTGAACCTATCGTGGGGTTTTCTTGCAAGATTTGTTCAGGGAGAGGGTTGCCTTTGCCTTCCTCTCAGGCTGAGAGAATGTGACTTGCTCAGGATCACCCAGTAGGTTTCCACAGTAGAGTGGGGATCTGAACCCTGGTCTCCAGAGTTGTAGCCCAGCGTTCAAACCACTACACCATGCTAGCTCTTGTCCCCCTCCTACTCTGCTCTAATTATACCTCCATTTTGAATATTGGGGGTAGAAAGCCATATGAAAGGGATTTGGCATGGAGAAAAAGAAGAGAGAGAAAAATTAAGCATGTCCCCATCTTGCTCCTTCTCCATTCAAATTCTCAACAAAAACTGTTTCCCTTTTAAGATGGAGCTGATATTAGACTTTCATTATGTGTGTGTTTGCCTAATGTGTAGTTCTTTCTCCCTGGGAGAGTCTGAGATTATTGCGTACATATGTTCAAAGGGTTAAATAGGATGTGGATTTTAACATTTTGTTTTTATCCTACTTTGCATACACAAGACAATGCAACATTTTTGATACACAGGTTAACTGATGCCAAAACTCTCAACTACCTCTAGACATTATTCATTTATTTACGGGTATACATCTTGATTCTCTTATACAAGTGGAACATGAGGTGGCTGAATAAAAACTTATAATTAAATACTATAGGAATTGTCATATAATAGAACTTCTACATCATTTAGAAGTTACACATTCCAGAAATCTGAAAACAGAAAATGCAGAGCTATTAAGTGTTAGCACAGAGAATGAATACCACATTAAGGTAAGCACAAATGGATTCTAAAGAATCAAATTGAGAAACCCAAAGGAGAGACAGCTTATTCAGCACCTCAAGAAGACAGCAAGACCACTGCATAACTGGTTGTGCTTTCTTCAACTATCCATTTTGAATGATCCATTTTTTGTGAACTCACAGAATAAAAACATACCCCCTGCTAAAGCACTACAAGTAATGTTAATCCTAACTGCTAAATGAAAAGACAACAACATTTTCTGAATTGAGGAAGCCAAAGATATGCTCAAGGTGTACATCTTTGAAGTTACTTATGCCTGCCCAAATTTGACTGCTCGACAGCAGTGGGAAACAAGCATTTCAGATAGTTTTACTATGATATTTACATAAAGGATTTGGATATTAAAAGGTTTGCTGTTACTATGTGAAGAGTTAGCTAATTACCTCCATATAGTTTTGTCTTTCTCCACCGAATAAATATTGCAATTGCCAAGAGGACAACAATTGGAATAATTAGTAGTGTTGTAATAAGAACAACAGAAACTTCCGTATTGGCCTGCTGGACCACATGATGTTTTTCCTCTTTCTTTAACAATTCCTTTGATGATATGGGCTTGTTTGTCAATCTGGCTTCTATAACAGCCTCTGTTTCTTCAGGAAGAGGAGAAATTGAACACTGATTAACATTTTCAAGACATGCACATGACACCAGATGCACTTACTGTAGGTTTACTATGAGAAGTTACAAACAATAATTAGCAGCAACAAGATGCCCAGGCTGTGAATTTTACTACCATAAAAAGTAAAGCCTTGCGAAGGACAATCATCACAACTTTCTAGTAAGAGAGGCAAAACAGTCCACTCTGCAATAAATTCTACTTTTTTCCTCATGTGCATTGTACTATATATGATGGGCCATTTCTGTAAATATTTTTGCTGGACTGAGATGTAGAGTATTTCCACTCTCCTGACCAGAAACTGGAAAAATTATGTTTTGGTCTATAGTTACCAGAATCCCCTAGTCAGGATGGCTAGTTGCCAGGCAGATTAGGGTATTTGGTGAACTAGACTCACAAATATTACTTTACTATGCTTTGTACTTGACACACAAAGGCATCCTGATAGTAACATGTGCATGCATAAATGCAGCTTTTGCACATGTAAATCTCTCTTTGGATGGGATGCAGAGGGATATTCACTTGCCCTTGTGCAAGCAGGCAGTGTCAAGCCACAATAGGGGCTGCTGTTGTTCATTTTTAGCAGAGGGAAGGGGAAGGAGGTGATTAGACAACAAATATCCAGGTGCTCTGAGCTCCTGAGGAAAGGAAAAGCTGGGTGCACCCATCCGAGAGCGCACCATCATTCCCCACCCCTTGCCTGAGCTGAGAGCAGCTGCTTCATGGTCTGAACTGCTTCCTCCTCCCTCTCCCATCTCCTGGAGTTTGACAGCAGACAGGTGTTGCAAGTCCTTAATCTGTGCATATGGAACTACTTGCACATGTAGGACTTCAGCCATTGAGTTCTATAGTTACTATGCATGAATAAGTATGTGGGACACATTTGTCTGAAGAGACTTGAGATATGGTAGACTCCACTGGCCAGGCCTGCTGAACAGGCCAGAATCCAACACCTGAGGGGAAAGCTGTTTCTCTAAATCTTATCTTACAACAAACCCACATTTACAAATGAGCTCTAAGCTACCCTGTAAGGTCATGGCTCAAAAAGAACCTGAACTACAACTGTATCTCACTGGAACTTTCATCATCTACTCTTACAGCTAAATAAAAAAAGAAGCTGGCAAATGTCATAAATGTCATCTTTTGAGAAGATTTTGGCCATGCCATGCCAGTGTGGTAATGCTGTTTTTGTACAGAGCCAGGAAAGCACAAAAGTAACTGGGGGAAAGTTCCTATGGATGACCCCAAGCCAGCCAAGAAGGACTCGACCAGCACAGGTGGAGAAAAAAGAGGATGAGTGTTCACCCATAAGATCCTATCTTTATGCTTTTTTTTTTAATCTCAGCTTACAATCATCAAACTGAACTAGATACTTTCAAGATAAAAAGGTTGTTTATCTATAACTGTGGTTCTTTGAGCAGACATTTCTGAACTTTCTCATATTTGGGCCTCTTTAGCATATTAACAGAAACACTGAGAACTAAAAACAACAAAACCCACAGAACAGCAACAATTTAAGTGATCTTTTCATCAGGAGCTTCATCCATTCTCTCATGTGCATATCTAGTGCTACTCAACCCCTCAGTTCCAAGCCTGCCAAAGCAGACTTAAATAAGAAAGCAAGAGCACAAACCTAGAGGGAAGGCAGGAAGGATGTGCGAGTTCACAGATGACCACTCAAAGAAACACAGTTTCAGGTACGCAACTTTTTTTCCCCATGCTGTCTCTGACTCAGAAATATGGGAGAGTGACATGCTGACATCAGGAAGAAGAAGGAGAGGTCATGCCTTGCCTGAAGATCATAGCACTGAGGAAGGTTCATATGGGAAAATGCAGTCTTTCAGACAGCCTGGACCTGAGCGATCTAGATCTTTATAGTCCTAAGCAGCACTTTGAATTGTGCTTGGAAAACGCCTGACAGCCAAGGGAATTGTTGTAACAGAGGGTCAGATGCTTCCTGTAACCAATTAAGAATGTGACTGCAGCTCTTTGGACTAACTGAAGTTCTCTGAACATTATACAAAGGCAGATCCACCTAGAGTGCACCGCAGTATCCAAACTGGATGTAACTAAGTCATGTGTCATTGCAGCCAAGTCAGAATCCTTAGGTATAGGCACAGTTGGTGCATTAGTTTTATCTGTACAAATGCACTCGCAGCTACCACTGGAACCTCAGCATCCATATTCAAGGTTGATTCCAGGAGTACACTTGAACTGCGAACCTATGTCTTTAGGGGGAGTGTAAACGCATCCAGCATGCCGAATCCCTATTCCCTGATCTACTTTGTGGCTGAGGGGGAAAGATAGCTGTCTTGTCTGGATTAAGCTTCAACCTGTTTACCCTCATCCAGTCCATAACTATTAATAGGCATTAGTTTAGAACAGAAACAACTTCCTCAGATTGAGGTGGAGAAGAGAGAGAGAACTGGATGTCATCAGCATATTGATAGTTGTTGAATCTCTAAACCCTGGACGATTTCTCCTGGTGGTCTTAGGTATACATTTAAAAGCATGGGGCGGGAAGTCCTGCGGGATCTCACAGGCCAATGGCCAACGAGCTGAACAGGAGCTTCCCAGCACCATCCTTTGGACTCACCCATCCAAGTAAGAATACAACCACTATAAAACAATGCTTCGAAGTCCCACCCCAGCAATGTAGCCTTGAATGAAACACGATTGATTCTGTCAAAAGCCACTGAGAGGTCCTCCTCAATCAACAAGGACACATTCTCCTCTCCAGTTCCTAGAGAAAGTCATCTTCCAAGGTGACTAAACTTTTTCTGATCCATAACATTGTCTGAAGCAAGACTGAATTGGATCTAGACAATCAATCACATTCAGGAGCCCCCATGAGGTGAGGGGCTATCCAGTATCTTGCACTTACATTCCAGTATCTTGCCTAAAAATGGAATATTGGAGACTGTCTGGTAATTGTCCAACAGAGTAAGCTATTTGAATTGTTATCTCAAAATAGGTATCTTTTTGGTCTATGGTAGCCATCAACCCACATTTTCAAAGTAGAGTAATAACAGATACCAGCAGTGTCATTGGAAACATTCTCAATGTGATGTAAGAACTGACTTCTCGAAGGCTGAAGGTAGGTCTTAATTCTAATCTCTATTTTTCATGTATCTTAAAAAAAATCAGTCTTAAGGAAGATGAAACTGATTTTACAGAACCCGTAACAAGAAGGGCTTTGATTTTATTCAACATACTTGTGATGGAAAATTAGAAGAGTATGGTACTTAAAATGGTAGATTTTCAGATTGTAGTACATAGGCCCCGTCAATAATATCGAATACACCAGAATCTGATGTTACTTATGACTATTGATACTTGAGAATTTAGCAGACAGGTGTCTGGGATAGTTGAAAGAGCACAGACAAACTCAGAAGTTCCATTCTGAAGGTTTAAGCACCATCCAAGGTGTTAGTCAAAGCAGGAGGGGGAACAAGGTTGTGATGGGACTGAGACAATAACAGCTGCAATGAAGATTTTGTATAAGAACAGGTTGCTTACCTGTAACTGTGGTTCTTCGAGTGGTCATCTGTGCCCTTACATAATAGGAGCTTTCGCGCATGCGCGGTACCGTTCGGACAATTCTAGAGCTTAGTAGCTTGGCGGGAACCCCTCCCCCATGTATCCACTGAGCATGCTCAGCCCGCCGAGCAACAGTCTCTCCTCGGTTCTATAAGTCCACTGAAAAGGGGACCTGAGAGTGAGGGGACGGTTGGGCGGGTGTGTGAAAGGGCACAGATGGCCACTCGAAGAACCACAGTTACAGGTAAGCAACCTGTTCTTCTTCTCGTGGTCTCTGTGTCTTACACACTAGGAGACTTTGTAGCTTACCAGAAGGACGGTGGGTCAGGTCCCTAGAGTACGGAGGCCAGCACCGCTCGTCCAAACCGGGCATCCCTCCTGGACCGACAGTCCAGCTGATAGTGGCCGCCTCGATCCATTTGGGAGAGGCGGGATAGAAATAAATATTATTATTATTATTATTATTATTATTATGAAAGTCGAGGGCCTGGACCAGGTCGCCACTCGACAAAGTTCATGAAGGTCCACACCTCGCAAGAGGGCTGCTGAGGATGCCACAGCTCTGGTGGAGTGCGGTCGAAGCAAGTCAGGAGGAGATTGCTTGGCCATTTCATAAGCAAGCAGAATTGTCTGGGCCACCCACTTGGAGAATCTTTGGGTGGACACCTTGCGGCCCCTGCAACGATGACCATGGCAGACGAACAGGTGAGGGGTCTGCCGGTAGGCCACAGTCCTTTGAGTGTAAAAGGCCAGGGCCCGTCGAACATCCAGGATGTGCAAAGACCTCTCCAGAGGGGTCGTTGGGTTAGGATAGAAGGTAGGAAGGATGATATTCTGGTTAAGGTGGAAATGAGAGACGACCTTCGGGAGGAAAGAAATGTCCGGGCGGAGAACCACCTTATCCCGGTGGAAAACCAGGGAGGGGTCGTCAACGCGTAGCGTTGTCAGTTCGCTGGCATGCCTGGCAGAGGTGACAGCCACCAGGAAAGCGGTCTTGAGAGTCAAGAGCCTATCATCAGCAGTGACCATAGGCTCAAAGGGTGGTCTCGTAAGTTGAGAGAGTACCAGAGATAGGGACCAGGGAGGCAACGGCGGCGATACCGGCGGGTATAGATGGTGGAGTCCCTTCAGGAACTGTTTCATCGTGGCGTCCCGGAAGAGCGCTGCCGAAGGAGAGCCTTGGGGTTGGTAAGCCACAATGGCAGACAGGTACACCTTCAACAAGGAAAACGAGAGACCCTCTTGTTTCAAGTAAAGCAGAAAGCGGAGCACAGTACCGAGAGCAACTGGCGATACCGTGTCTCCTCGCTCCTCCGCAAAAGTCACAAACCGCCGCCACTTGTAGGCATAGTTGTGGCGGGTCGATTCCTTTCTGGCCGCGGTAAGGATGTCCTGGATAGCGGGATCGTCTAGGGCTGTATCCTCCACGTGTGGAGGTCCAGGACAGGCAGGTCGGGATGGAGAACGCGACCGCCGGAATGAGACAGCAGGTTGGGCGTTGCTGGAAACCTGAGCGGCCGTCCCCGAGAGGCCTCGAGCAGCGGGGCGAACCAATGCTGCCTCAGCCAGTACGGGGCGACGAGGATGGCGTCGGCTCGATCTGCCAGGATCTTGGCTACCACTCTGCCCAGCAGGGGGAACGGTGGGAAGATGTACAGAAGACCCTCTGTCCATCGCTACTGGAACGTGTCGCCGAGGGAGTTTGGTCCCCGGCCGGTTCTGGAACAATACCGGCGACACTTGGCGTTCGACACCGTGGTGAAGAGATCGATGTCGGGATCGCCCCAGCGGCACCGTATCATGCGGAACGCTTCCTCCGAGAGGGACCACTCGTGGTTGGTAGAAGTGTCCCTGCTCAGGGTGTCTGCTGTCGTATTCTCCTGCCCTGCCAGGTGGACGGCAACAGGGTGGACTCGGAGGGACACGCACCAGTCCCAGAGTTGAAGGGCGATGGTCAGGAGCATGGTAGAATGGATCCCTCCTTGTCTGTTGACATAGCACACCGTGGTGGTGTTGTCAGTCAGGATCAGTACCGCCTGCCCCGCAACCAGATTGCGGAACACTCTCAGAGCTTTCCCGATGGCTAGGAGCTCAAGGGCGTTTATGTGGAGAGCGGTCTTGTCGCCAGTCCATTGGCCTCGGCCTCTGAGGTCGTCGCAATGCGCTCCCCATCCGAAGAGGGAGGCGTCGGTCGTGATTGTGAGCCGAGGGATCAGTCGTGTGAACGGTATCCTGGACAGGAGATGACGGTACGAGAGCCACCACAGCAGAGAGTGATGGACGGGTGTCAGCAGTCGAAGTAGAAGGCGCTGGTCGTCTCGGAGCAGGTTGAAGGCTCTGACAAACCAGTGTTGTAGGGGGCGCGCTCGCAGCCTCGACAGGTACATAACAGCCGTGGTGGAGGTCATGTAACCCAGAAGCTGCTGTATTCTCCTCGCCGATACCGATGGGGCGTCGAGGACGGCCGCAGCAGATCGGTGGAGGGTACGAGCCCACTGCAGGGGCAGGTAGGCCCTGGCCGAGACCGAGTCCAGGGTGGCTCCGATGAAGTCCAACACTCTCGCCAGCTCGAGGTGAGACTTCTTCGGGTTGACCCGAAGACCCAGGTGGGTCAGGAGGGACAACGTTCGATGAATGTCTGAGTACAGTTTGGTCTTGCAGGACGCTACCAGCAGCCAATCGTCTAGGTAGGGGAAGACGGTGATGCCCTTCTCCGCAGGTGGGAGACCACAGGGGCCATGCACTTCGTGAACACCCTCGGTGCGGTGGAGAGGCCGAACGGCAGCACCTGGTACTGGTAAGAGGTGCCGTCGATGGCGAACTGAAGGTATCGTCTGTGCTGCGGACGGATGGAAACGTGGAAATAAGCATCCCGCAGGTTGATTGAAGCGAACCAGTCTCCCCGGCGGAGGAAGGGTAGGATCGTCGACAAGGTGACCATCTTGAACTTCCTGGGGCGGATAATTCGTTTACTCCTTGGAGATACAAAATAGGTCGCAGGGTCCCATCCGATTTCAGTACTGTAAAGTACCGGGAGTAGAAGCCGGTGGTAGTGGCCGAGGGCGGGACTGGCTCGATCGCTCCCTTCTGGAGGAGGGACTGGATCTCTTCCAGCAGAGCCGGGCTGGCCTGGGTGGAGTAAAAAACGCCTCGAGGTGGAATACTTGCGAACTCGATGGCGTAACCAAGCCGAACAATGGTGAGCACCCAAGAGTCCGACGTGATCTATCGCCACGAGTCGAGCTGTTTGGCCAGTGTGGGATGGTTGGTGAGGGCTGATGGTAGGTGGAAGGTAGGCTGAGGTAGGGTCCTGCAAATCCCATCAAAACCGGGATTTGGAAGTCGACGAAGACTTTTGGAAGCCGTTGTCGGCCCCGTGCAGGCGTCTGGAGGAGGATGTGGCGGGGGTCCAGAGGACCCGGACCTGGGCGAGCGAGGTAGAAGCTCACAGAGGACGAACGACGCCACGTAGGCCGCGGACCACGGCGGGTCTGCGGAGACTGATGGATCCCCATCTTTTTGGCTGTTAGACGGGCCTTCACGATGTTGTCCATCGCCTCATCCATCGACGCATTGAAGAGACCCTGGCCGTCAAAAGGGAAGTCCTCGATGCGCTTCCGGGTGTCCTCCTGGAGGCCTGAGGATCGTAGCCAGGCATATCTCCGGAGGGCGACAGAGCTGACCATGACTCGCGATGCCACCTCCACAGAGTGTCTCGAAGAGATGATCTGTTGGTTTGCGAGCGCTACCGCTTCATTGTAGAATTGGTTAGCGCTCGCCCTATTTTCCTCCGGAACTGTGGAGAGGGTGGGGCAACCTTTTCTAAGAGACTGCGGAGGTATGCGGCCATGCAAGCCTGGGTGTTGGACACCCTCGCCACCAGGGAGGAGGGAGGGGTGAACCTCCTACCAAAGGTGTCCAAACGGCGCCCCTCCTTGTCCGGTGGTGTTGTGTGGGGTCTGGGGAAACCCCCCTTGGTTTGCGCCGATTCGACTACCACTGGGTTGGGCTGAGGATGATTAAACAGGAACTCAGCATCCTCCTTCTGGGTGCGGTAAAAGGGGTTCCAGCCTGTGTGGTATTGGCTGGGCTGAAGACGGCTGAGGCCAAGGGTGTTTGAGAGCCTCCATCAAGGCGGGCAGGAACGGTAGCGGGGCTGCCGCAGGAGGGTGGGTATCCACGTAATGGAAAACCAGATCCTGCACCACCGGGGCCGGGGGCCCCCACCTTCAGGCCCAAGGGGCCCTTTGACATCCGAAGGAGAATGTCCGAGAACCGTCGGACATCTTGGGGGGCCAACTCAGGAACTGGGTCGCTAACGCCAAGGGAGGGACTCGTGTGAGGCCGGTGTAGAGTCCTTAGAGTCCGTTCCGAATCGTAATCCTGGGAGGACACCGTGGAGGACCTGTCAGGAGAACGGTCCAAGCGTTGTTCGACGAGTGGGCACGAGACGGTCGGCAGGCGATTCGCTTCGGAGCCGCAGGTGGTTGCACAGCAGTCGGCGGAGGGAAACCCGCGAAGGTACCGGGCGCGGAAGCGCTTGAGTGGTAGTAGCGACCACAGAAGGAGCAGGCTGGGCAGAGACAGCCTCAGACGTCGGACGGGACACCGTCAGCGTCACCCGTGGAGGTGGAGAAATCAGCTGGTGACGAGGGGAAGGCCCCGGGACTGGCGGCGTGGAGGCACTCGTCTCGGGGGGGTGCGAAGGGGCACGCTCACAGCGCGGGTGAGGTTCAGCTCCCCTGGAAGGCGATCTGGAGTGGCAATATGGGGACCAGTGGCCGGCATCAGGGTGGTAACGGTCCTGGTAAGAAAGGGGGGTATGACCTGTACGAGCCAGGATACTCCCTCCAGACATGTTCCTGGCCGTACCTCAAGGCGTAAGAGGCCGAGGAATAAGGCGAATCCCGGGGTGGCCGAGACCATCCTGGATAGTCCTCCCGATGTCTTGGGGGGGTTGCCTATATTCACGGCGGTCCCGTCGGTCGTCACGGGCGCGGTGCTCAAATTCCCGATGGTGTGGTGAGGGATGCACTGTCCCACGCTCCGAATAGCCTGGGCGGTCCCGATACTCGGGGAAGAGCTGCTGGTGATGTGAGGAAGAGCGCCGATCCGGCGAAATGCTTCTACCAGCAGAGCCTCGAGATGTATGCGAGGTCTGGGGAGCAGGTGGACTATCCTCCGAGCGGGCCACCAGAACAGGGCATTCGGTCGGGGACGTCTCTTCCTCCAAAAATGGTGGCTCCGAGACAGTCGGGGAGGCCACCGGATCGTCCACATCAGATACCTCAAAGATTGGTTGAAGTTCTGGGACTTCACAGGGATCGACCGTTGGCTGGGTTGAAGTGGAAGGAGGAGTAAGGACAGGTGGTCTAGCTGGAGACCCACGCTTGTCCTTCTTCTTCTTCTTCTCCCTTTCCTTCTCTGATTCCGAAGTCGCCGGGCGCTTACGCTGGGCGGCACTAAGTGTCTTGGAAGGCCTAGCACCCTGCGAGCCTGCAGGGGCCTCTGTAGTAGACACCGAGGAGGAGGCTGCTGAGGTCTTCGGTATCCTCGGTAACTTATGCACCGGTACCGAGCCCAGTACCATAGGTGCAGTGGGATGGGAAGACGCCGAAGTCCCTGGGAGTGCGGTCGTGGGTCGGGTCTTTGCCATCTTCGACGGGCTCCTTAGTGGGGCAGGGTCCTGAGGGGATAACGACTGCTCCCAACAGAAAGACTTGAGGCGTGCCAGCCGGTTCCTCAGAGTCTGCGAGGTGAAGTCCTTGCAGATGGGGCAGGCTCTGATCTTATGTGCCTCGCCCAGACAAAGAAGACACTCGCTATGCCAGTCAGAGGTAGCGACCTTGCGACTACACGTTTTACAAGGTTTGAAAAGGGTAGACATAGAAGTCCAAGGACAGTCGAAGATAACGAAGAGACGACGACGAAGACGAGGAGGGGGGGTTAGCAAGTCGGGGTCGGAGTTCCAAGAAAAAGGAGGAACAAGCACCGAAATACCGAAAACCAGTCCGAAATCCATAAGAGTAGTCGAAATATCCAAAACCAAATCGAAAACCAGAAAGCCTTGCAATAAAAGGCCAAAGAAGAAACGCTCTAAGCTCAGAACCTCCGTACATGATGGCCGACGAGAAAGAACTGAGGAGAGACCGTTGCTCGGCGGGCTGAGCATGCTCAGTGGATACATGGGGGAGGGGTTCCCGTCAAGCTACTAAGCTCTAGAATTTTCCAAATGGTACCGCGCATGCACGAAAGCTCCTAGTGTGTAAGGCACAGAGACCACGAAGAAGAAGAGGCAGTTTCATATGTCTGCTAGAAGACTGTTTATATGAAACAGGATAAAAAGACCTGGATGTTGATTCCGTTATTGTTAAATGGTCGTCGTCTTTAATCACCTTCTTTTTAGTTTTTCCATCAATATATCCTGATCTAAAGACTTAGTCTTTTTGAAGGCAGAAAGAGCCAACAATTAATAGGGAGTTGGAGAAGTAGTATGAAAGCCAATGAAGATTATTATTTTTTCTTTGGCAGCATGGAAGGCTGAGAAACCAGAGGAGTCAAATTCAAACAATGTGATCAAATGCAACAATGCTTCCACTCTACACGCCTTGAAAGCCAGGCAAACAGAAGTTCAACTGACGATTATGGTCTTGAGCAAATGTTCTTAAAAAGTGATCTTTTTAGTGGCCAAGGCTGTGGCCTTACTGGCATGCTTCCAATGGAGAGCTATGAGTCTAAATGCTTGATTCTGACAAGTTTGGGGAACAAATGCTCAACAGTAATGACAATTGTCAACAGTGTGATTTTATCAAAGCAGAAGAAAGAACTGTATGGGTTGTTGGTTTGAGGAATTTTACTCCCACAGCTGCTACACTTGTTAAGAAATCCCTTCAGGCCCATAGGACCTGACAGAAAAATAACAAAATACAGAAGCACAATCAAACAATATAAATGGAGGAAACTGAAGCATACCGTCAAACAAGAATGTCATTCTATTCTGCTTTGGTCAGACTCCATCTGGAATACTGTGCCCAGTTCTGGGCAACACAATTCAAGAAGGATATTGACAAACTGGAATATGTCCAGAGGAGGGCCAACAAAATAGTAAAAGACCTGGAGACCATATCCTATAAGAAGTAGTTTAAGGAGCTCGGCATATTTAGTCTGGAGAAGAGAAGGTTAAGAGGTAACATGATAGCTATGTTTAAATATTTCAAGGGATGTCATATGGAAGATAGAGCAAGCTTGTTTGCTGCTGCTCTAGAGACCAGGACATGGAGCAATGGCGTCAAACTTCAAGAAAAGAGATTCTATATAAACATTAGGAAGAACTTCCTGGCGGTAACAGCAGTTCAATAGTGGAATACGATGCTTGCGGGTGTGGAAGATTGTCCTTCTTAGAAGGTTTTTAAACAGAGGCTGAGTGGCCACCTGTTGAGAATGTTTTGATTGTGTATTCCTGCACAGGAGGCAGTTGGACTCAATGGATCTTGTGGTCTCTTCTAACTATGTGATTCTATGATGAATGATGGGAAGATTGCTTAGACTAACACTCTCATGAGTAGGTTTCCAACAAAGGTGTTACTGTGATGGAAGAAAAGAAACTGAGGAGTTTAGTAGGATCCAGCCTAGAAATACATATGGGAGAGTGGGCAGGGCTCCCACTATAAAGAATGCTCTGCTATGCAAGTTTCTGAACATATGCTGCACAAGTGTAGAAGGACCCATACATGTGAATAACAGAGACCACAAAGAAAAACATCAAACTATTTTCACAGCTGTTTTTTAAAAAATGCAATGATAATATATGAAACAGAACAACAAAACAAGTCATTTTGAGGGAGAATATTTTAGAGAAGTAGGTGGGAGACAGTGGACTCTTATTTTTTTATATATATACTTGTCATTGACATGCCATGAAGGAGCAAGAAGACATTTGGAGTTCTTGGCTACAAATTAATACACATTGAGCAATTTGCCTCTGTGGCTTAAATCCAATGCAGACTTGGATTTCAGTGGGCTTAAATATGCCAAACTCTGCACTGGATGTAGGTTTATGTTATCTAACTTTGATAGAAATGAACTAAAACTATTAATTTTCAATGGATGATTTTACTTTAGACCATTATGAAGACAAAAAAATTCATACTTAACCCCTCCCCGCCCCGCTTTTGCCCTCTAATCCACTGGACAGGACCTTCTATGTAAGTGTTTGCGATAGCTTGGCTCTACGTGCATTGCCAACAAGAAATGGATCACAACTCTTAGTGCTTTAAATATCAACATATTTCAGATGTGTCAAGTTATGTTAATTTGTTCACACGTGTTTTCGACAATTATTTGAAGACAACATTATGCAGCCATACTATATCCCCTGAGAATTATACAGCCCATCCACTTCCCCCATAACAGTGTCATGAGAAAGACTAACCTTTTATTTCCTGTACCTCAATCCCAGCTTTTTTAACAGACCGATGTTCCATTTCTGCAACACAAAAGATCACTGTGATTTGTTCAAAGCATTAAGTATCATCCTTTGTAACATGCAATTGGCATTACAAGCACACACAACAATACAGAAGATTAGCAAGACTGGCCCTAATTGGTAATATATACTCAAAAATATGCAAGATACAGTAGGTAGCATAGCTCTATTTCCTATGAACTACTTTGATGCATTACTTTTTGCAGTAATGAGATGGAATGGAACGGCTTTTTTGCCTGTAACAATCATGATTATAATTACTGGGGACATGTGCTGATTCCAACTGAGCAAACGGAGCATGAGGAGAAGAGGAGAAGTTACATGGGTGCAGCAAGGAAGGATCGTTTTGTAAAATCTTTCGCATTTTTCTTGGAATTTCCAAGGTGCAATATTTGAAATGGCCTTTTGAGGGAGCTACAGAGCATTTCCTTTTATCTTCCAATGGCACCATGAGTAACAGAAGAGTAACTCGTTAGTTACAAGTAATTTGGAATAACCTCCCTGGACTGTAGTAACAAGAAGAACATCGTGAGTGATCAGTGTAATCAATAAAGTGCGTAGTTCAGTTTAAAAACTAACATTTCAAGCTCTGCCTCAAAATATATTCTGAAAGATTTCCTGTGAAGGATAACAGCATAGTTAGCTCAAGATTAAGCATGGCATGTGTCAAACCAGATTAGTTAAAATAACACAAACACAGCCCTCTAGGGAGAAACCCAATATAATACACCACACATACACTTGACTATACCCCCAATATTCTACTTAAATGAAACCCATCTCTTCTGATCAAGAAACATTATCAATAGTATGAAAATGAGCACATATTCTTCATTTGCACAGTATATTCTTAGTTAAATATTTGGCCTAGGCTTGTTCGTAAGATAATTTGGAAGAAATGCAGTCAAGCAGGAACAATGGGAAACTGAAGCAGTTCTTCATGATAACAGATACTGTCCACCAAAGCTTATGCTTGGTGTCCTCCTGCTTTCAAAGACTTCACCAAAGATCCTCAGCGCTCTCAATCTGCAATCTGGTTATATGGAGAATGGACAAGAAAGTCCAAAAGTTTAAACATCCATCTTTCTGAAAAGCTGAAGATAATATACTGCTGTATTCACAATGATTTATTACTGTCATACATTTTTATCTTTCCTAATATAACAATAGATTGTACTGTTAATTATACAAGACTTTTTCTCTCCTACAAAAAAATTTGACTAAGCTTACTGAAGTGCCTGAGATCAGCAACACGTCCTCACTTGAAGATACCAAATATTTGACTTTTTTGTCTTTACAGATGAGGAAAAATAATTTATACAGTTTCCTGTCTGTTGCACAAGAAAACAAATACATCTGTACACATTCTGAACCACACAGAAATACATGTGGGTTTCTTTGTGCAACAACAGTACCACCCCGCTTCTCTTATTATTTCTAGAGAACCACATGGGGATCGGGAGGTAAGAAAGCTGCCTTTTGTGCAGAAAATAGCAATTTTAGGAGGGGGGAAGTTTGAGGTTATTTGGTAACTGTCTTTTGCTTGAAATTTTTAACTTTTTCTTGCAAAAATGCTTCCCAGGTAACTACACGGTTATGGAAAAATCTTGTACAAAAAACCTACGTAACTATTTTGAAAAATGTTTTCTATAGAAAAACCTGTGTACTAGAATAATGTGGGCTAGAAAATGTACTGCTGGGTAGATTTTTAACTGATCCTTAGGCCAAACCCAAATACTGCTCACCAATGATTCCTCTTCATTCTGGAGAGAAATGACAAGTTGAGTGACACAGGATTCTCTCTGAGACTTGATGTTGTTCAACGTCTTTACAAGTAACTCAGATGATGGAATAGAAGAGGGCACAGTTATCAAATTTTCAGATGACACCAAATTAGGAGTGGTACTAATATCCCAAAGGATAGGATCAGAATTCAAAAATGACCTTAACAGATTGGAGAGCTGGGCTAAAAATAACATCTTAGAATAAAGATAAGTGTTAGGTATTACATTTAGACATGACAAATGAGACACACAAATACAGAATGGACCACATTGGTCTCAACAACAATACATGTGAACATGATTTTGGGTTTTAGTAGACCATAAGCTAAACTTGAGTTAACAGTGTGATGTGATGGCCAAAAAAGCCAAGGAAATAACTAGATTGCACCAGCAGGGTGCAATATCCAGATCAAGGAAAGTAGCAGTGCCACTCTATTGCAATTTGGTCAGACCTCTCTTGGAATACTATGTTCAGTTCTAGGTACCAAACATTCAGGAAGGATATTGACAACCTGGAGTGTGTTCAGAGGACAGCAACCAAGATTATTTAAAGATCTAGAAACCAAGCCCTAGGAGGAACAGCTTAGGGAGCTGGGCATGTTTAGCTTAGTGAAGAGAGGACTGACAGGTAATATGATATTCATATTCAGGGATGTCATGTAGAAGATGGAGCAAGCTTGTTTTCTAGAACATGGACCAATGGATTCAAACTCAAGAGGTTAAACATGAACATTAGGAAAAACTTCCTGATGGTAAGAGCTGTTCAATGGTAGAGTGAGAGTCCTTGTTTAAACAGAAGCTGGATGGCCATTTGTCAGGAGTGATTTTACTAGGTATTCTTACATGGCAAGGGATTGGACTGGATGCCCCTTGCAATTCCTTCCAGTTCTATGACTCTATGATAAAACAGGACCAGTGAGTTAGAACTTGTCAATATCAAACTTATCGCTTGTTTCTAATTCTTCAGTAAATTTATCACATGCTTTAAACTTAACCCATCTCAAGTTTTCAGAAACCTTGCTTCCAGTTAAAAAGCTGATGTTTTCAGTATTCTATTGCAGATAACACAACTATAATTTCTAGACAATCATAAGAATGTTCAACACCTCACTGTAGGAACCAGGATACACTTGTGTTTATCATAGGCCAGTGAAAACTGTGCAGTTACAGGGTGGAGAGATGAACAATGCAAAGACATATAACAGATGAACTACAAAGAGTAAGGAACATGTGAGTAGGAGAGATGGAAACAGTCATTTTTGGGAGGCAGGGAGAGAATGTCAGTCCACTTTTCAAAAGAATGCCATGTTCTCAGATGTCAGCAGCCTCTGTAGAACTGCGTTAAAAAGCTTCATTTAAAATCTTATTATCACTTTTAGGGTGCTTTAAAGAGCCTTCTGGATCAGAAAGTGGCACAGAAGCCAAAGAAATACAGATGTCCATCTCCTACCATGTAATTTCATTTTCTTCCTGTTATAAATGGAAAATTTTGGTCTACAGTCTGTATTACATATATAAACCTTACTTTGCTTTGTTTTATTCTAGCTATTCTGGTTCCAAATTTGTTGTTATTATTATTAATTTTATTGTTCTCATTGTGACTGTATGCTACTTTGACTGTTATTTCTTTTTCCAAATAATACCATAGGTAAAACTGTTTGGAGAAATCAAGACATAACAAAATAGTGAGTTTATGCATTTTTAAAAAACTGAAGTTCTGAAGGAGACACTTTATGTCAGCAGCACAAGCCAGCTTTAGTGACCAAGTAGTGTTCTAGTGGGAACAACTTATTTAGGTTAACAAGATGTGAAAATGGCATAGGAAAGTGAAAATTAAGCCATTTTGTCAGTGAAGTGACTACAATTCTCAGCTGCTTTATCTATGGACATTGAATGCCAGATGCGAGGGACCAGTGGGGGATGAAGCAATATCTCTAACAGGATTAACAAGCCAGGCCTGGCAACACAGCATTTAATATTGTACATTCTCTTGGTGAACCTCTGAAAGAACAAAAAATAAAAAACAATTCCCAATTTTCACAACTATACTCTCAGTTAAAAACAAAAAAATGGCTGAATCTTTGAAAGGTTTTAATGATAAAACACCTGGATATAAGAGAGAGAGAACAGTTGTTGTTCAGGAAATTTTGTAAAACTGCTATTCACATTCTGGCAGAATCCAAATACTATTATAGAATAATAGAGTTGGAAGAGACCACAGGGGCCATCCAGTCCATCTTTTCCAACACATCTTCAATATCTCAGTGAAGAAGCACTTCGAAGACATGGGTTACAAAAACAAAGCCACCTGAGAAGTTTGGATGTCAGAAAATGACAACAGATAGCTTTGATGGTCTGTGGGAAGTATAACTTACTTTCTGTGGATGTAAATTTCCATACTGTGTTGGTATGAGCATCACCAATATATACTGTCCTGTCTTCTGAAGCAATGATGTCATGTGGCATTTCAAAACTCTGCCAAGGTAAACAGCCATGTCATTAAAACTGGAAACTGGTATAACAGAATAAAATCTGGCCATTTAAGCCCATTCACTCAGTAGATTGAGATGTAGAATTAAACACTTGTCTGGTATAACAGGAAGACTTTCAGGTTTAATTAGCATGTGCAAAAGCATGGTAGAAGTCTAACAAGATTGGATGATAGAGTTCTCTTTGCCTACATGAACACGAATGAAAATCTTTCCCCAGAGCCTTACACGAGTTCAAGCAAAATGGCTTTTCTCATTGGCCTAGTACAATGTTTGGTCAATCTCTGCCCCTTTCCCATAACCAATAAATGGCTGACACTAATGATAGGCTTTCTGAATTCTTAAAATATAAGAAATATAATAATAAGAAGGGCAACTTAAATATATATACAATTTTACCGGAAAACACATGAAACAAAACACACCTTCCTCCTCCTACTTTATAATCAGAAGTAAAAAGAACACACATATATGACTCCAGGATAGTCAATCCTAGAAAGCATCCTAGATTATTTTAAAAGCCTGTATCCTTAAACATAATCACTTTTAGCACTGAATAAGCAACAAATACTATTTGATTCCTAGTTTCAATAACTAGAATGTTACATGTTTAAATGGGGAAGGGATTATTCAAGGCACATTGGCTGTAAGTTTTCAATGCCCTCCCCTCGCCCATATAATCAAGACCAAAAAAAAAATTACTCGTTAGGTTTTACTGTATTCAAATCCTGCTAGCGAGCTTCCCATGCACAACTGACTGGCTACCATGTGAGCAGAATGTTGTACACCTTTGGTTCCATTTGCCAAACCTTTCTTTTACGGTACTTTCTGCCAGATCAGAATAGAAATGAACAGTAAAGGGAACACTAATAATGCACAGGCTTGGCCCCGCTCTACTAAAATCTCTCCTCTCCGTTTGGTTTAACAAATCAAATTTATTTCCTGGCTTGAACTCTACCTATTTGTGGTTGCAGCATAATGAAATAAAAGGACTTTCCATGCAAAGCAATAAGCTGTTGTGTGCTGAGTAAACTCTGAGCCAAAAAACTGTGTACGGCACAATTTAAACTCTAATGCTTAGTGGAAGGAAGACTAGTTTCATCTTTGCTGAATTATTACGCATACACACTACACACATGCGCGCGTGCATACACATACTAGCAAAGGGGTAGCTGACCACTTTTATAACTGTGGGCATCAATGTATACATAAGTTTTTATCACATCTTTCAACCAAGAACAGATCCTGAAGATGTCTAATATTAAAAATATATACATATACTCAATAACGAAAAGTTACAGTTCTGTAATTATTAACAAAACAGTGACAGCAGCAAGACAAATCAAGATCCAGCATTATGATGCAAAGATCTAGTTTCCAAATGCTTTCATGCATGCTCTATTAACCTTGCAATGCAGAGCTAGGACCCAAGAGTAAGAATCATGTACAGATGGCTTCTCTGTCTCTTTCTTCTCTCTAGAGGGGCATTCTCTTGCTTTAAAGGGTCTTCCCCTCTAGAAACCTTTCATCTCTCTCTCTAACAACAGAAAGTTATTGATCCCTCAACAGACACAGGTTCCCAATAATGTAGGCACTTTGTCAGTATGAAATTTAAATTCACTCTCTTTCAGGTTTCTTTTGTGAAAATTCCAATTTCCAAAGCAACAGAGATCAGTCAGAAAATCTCAAAAGGTCCTGCCTTCCAGCTCAGCAAACAAGAATATATTCAGAATTTCACAACTGGGGTTTGTTTATCTTATTGCTCACTTAGAATTAAACTGCAGCTCAACAAACTCAGAATAACTCTGTATCCGCTTAAGTATCTCATCCATGATTATACTCAGTACTGAATAATCTGAAAAGTATAGGCAACTAATGCATTCCCTTCAATTTGATATTTACTGCTTAATATTTGGAGATAAAGTATAACTTCTAGGGTTTTTTAATAACTGTTTTATCATTTGCTGGGCAATATTATTCTTTCAGATGTTTTTCTGATCAACTGTTTTGGGGGGTTTGCTTAGGCTGAAAATCATCACAGAGAGCCCGGGGGGTGCAGTGCTTAAATGCCGATACTGCAGCCACAATGTTGTGAGTTCAGTCCTGCAGGGTTCCAGGTTGACTCAGCCTTCTATCTTTCTGTAGGTCAGTAAAATGAGTACCCAGCTTGTTGGGGGAAATTAGCTAACACATTGTAAACCGCTTAGGGAGTGCTTTGCATTGATAAGTGGTATAGAAATGAAACTGCTATTGCTATTGCTGCTATAAATCATTCTGCGAAGGCAGTTTAATTAAAATTTGCATAAAGTTAAATTAAGATTATAGTTGGTGAAAAGCACAGGATTCCATCACATCTAATGGGAAATTTCTTTTATAAAATTTGATAAACTCAGTAAAGAGGAACATGACCAAGATCAGTTTTTTAAGCAGCCTCCTTGCAGTTAGGGCAAACATTTTTTCCCCTCACATCTGAAATGGAGTCTGGACAGACATGGCAGTGACTGGTTGCTCCTCTCTTCTGTTTTTATGAGGACACTTTAACCCCCAATTCCTGATACAGTTTTGTTCATTTTTAGAAAAAAAGTTCTGTTCTTTAATGAATGACACACCAAGATTACAAACTTTAGAAACACATCGTGACTGAAGCTTAAGGGGAACTGAGACAATTTTTGCCTCACAGATATACAGCTCCTGCTTCAGTTGCAAAGCTAAGAAGTAGCTGTGCCACCGAAGTAAAAGAGGCTGGCCCAAGGTTCATTCACATAATTCTATAACTATGCCTGAATGTCACATCCAAACCAGGCCAGGGTGTCCTTGAATAAACCTCATATTTTGCTGTATACCTCGCTCATCCATGCATAAAAATCCTAAAATACAATTCTGGGAAGCAGAGCCTCCTCTTAGTATTGTGATTTGGAAAACAGGACATACATTCTGCAGTTCTACAATCCAACGTCCAAGATTTAATGAAGCAGAATAACTCAGTTTCACCTTCTAGGTGATTTGAAAATTTTCATGCTAAAGTTTGAAAGGTGCACAAGGAGTGGAAAGGAAGAAAAATAAATGATAGTTCATGCATTTTTAATAAAACCGAGTGATGCTTCACAACATGTTACCTTTCTAAGTGGAATGAAAGTGTCAATGATTGCTCCAGTTGAAAAGTTCATCACAAATGCTTGCAGCAGCTCCTTGTCTCCAGGGTAAGGCTTTCCATTAACTGCAAACAGCAGACCACCTACAAACGTACATTCATTCTTTAGTGATCTGCATGTGGCAAGTATTCTTCCTTTTCACAAAACGATCTAAGAACAACAATGTAGGGCAAGGAAAGGTTGTCTCAAAGAGCCGGACTGCTGCTGATTACAAACATGCAGGACCCTATGGCCTTCTATGATAGTTGTTCAATAGCGAGAAGGGACTCAACACAATCCAACTATTTTACAGTCACAAATGCAAGGACACAACAGGCAGTGCTTGAGCATCAATGAATTAAGGGGAAATGGGATGCAAAAGAAACACATTGAAAATCAGTTAACATTTGCTTTCCACCCTCTCACTTCTTTTACAATGATTGTTGTAGCATTTTTATAGATTATCAAAATGTATACTTCAGACTTCACTTATTTGGGGCAGGATTCTAAGCAGAGCAAGGTGACTTTCCCATCACTTCTTCCCCCAACATCACCTGACAAGCATTTCCAGATATTCAGGTAACCTGTCTGAAAAGCTAGGCACAGTGGGCTGCTAAAGATGAAAGAATTAAACCAAACACTGAGTGGAACCTTGTATATGTGGATGGGGAAAATAACATCCCTCCATGGGTTACTTAGGATCTGAGCCATAATTTATACTCAAAATATTTGTGGTGAAACGAAGCCTGTAGAGTAGTATAAAAGAATACCACATTAATAATGCATGACTAAGCCAAGTATTGAAGCAGTGTGAGTATGAATCAGACCTACTCACATAAACGTAGTATGAGCCTTAATAAAGGAGACAGGGATGTAGCGATAGTAACAAGGAACATAAGAAGACACAGGGTCATAATGTGTTTTTATAGTAAAATAAATAATAGGCTACCTATTAAAAGATACATAAAGAGTTGTGTCAACATTATTCAAGAGGTTCATTAGTTATTGTAACTTCTTCCTGCTGCATTCTACTAAAACCAACCAGCTCATTTGCCACAAATCGTTTAGAGGTCTTTAATGAGTTCACCTGTAGGCAGTGTCTCTCATATGAAACACCAGAGCTGTGACTTTTATTCTCAGCCTTTTTGCACCTTTAAAGATTTATTTACTATTACCTTATAATGACTTAACTCCACATTCAGGCAGTTCTTACCTTTCCAGCAGAGATCTTTTCTTAACAGAAAAAGATCTTCCCAAAGAGAAAAGACTGCTAGTAATGGAATATTTATCCATTTTTTTTCATGTTTTCTTATGTTGTTGTTGTGCAGTTCAAGAAGCAGCTGCAGGCAAAGTGTGCCTTTACCTCTTACATTACTAACAGTCGATGCTAGAGTCCCATAACTTGAATTCACAACATAAATTTCTTATTTTAAGAAAGCATCTGAAGTCTGAGAGTGAAGATTCAGATTAGGGGTGCTACACTGGGGGAGGGAGGACATAAACCTATGTTCTTATATTACAGCTCTCTCCTTTACGCTTTGAATCTCCAATATTCTCATGCGATGTCTAGAGTTATAATTTCTTCCTCTAGTGAAATAGAAATATTTTGCTGTTTTCTCTAATAGCACTTGAAATAATTTTTTGAATTTGTAACCACCAATGAAGAAGTTATAAATGTATTTGTAAACACTGATGGACATACATTTATTATTGCCTTCAATTTTTTATATACTGATGGCTATGAGGAACTGAGGAAAAGGTGGTGTGTATGAAAAAGAGATAGTCAGGCAAACAGAAAAGGCAGAAAGTATGGAATTTTCTTAGATATAAGAAAAAAGGAAAAAAAGAGATGATGTACTTGATGTAAACTTTCATTTCTGCTTTGGAAATAACTTTAGCTAAAAAGACTATAAGCAGCAAAATTACAATGGTGAGGTGAACATCAGGACATCAAAACTAAAATAAAATTTAAAAAAAAATCTGATTGGAGTAGATTAAAAAAAAAGGGAAAAGAAAAGAAAGAGAGAAAGAATAGCCTTCTAATAGCCTACCCTGGGGGAACACCACAAAATTAAAGAGGGCTTCTAGGAAAAGCTTTCACATAATCATGACAGTTGATTTTTATTCTTCTAAGTTCTCATTTATTAAGTTTAACTTGCTAATTCATTTTAACAAATGATTTTTTCTAAAAAAAGTACACTGTTGTATTTATGCACATTCCTTAATGTAAGCTAAACTTGAGAAGGCTCAGACACTTCCCTCTCCATCTCCTCTATTTATAAGATACTTTATCTTAATTTGGTTTTAAAGGATCTAAACTTTTATTAAATACAATTAAAACATTTCAGCCATATTAGACTGTGGCAATAAGCTTCAAGGGAGCACAGAGGGACAGTCACAGAGGACCAGAGAGCAGATAGTATTCTTTCCCCTTCAAGGTAATCCTTTAACTATCTTACCCATATCCTGCATCTTCAACTGTAGCAAATATGTATTTATATTCATGTATTTATATTTAAAAAGTCACTACCTGGAGCATAAGAAATGGCAAACACTTCTCTTCCAAACAATGGGTGTCTGATTTCTTTCACAAATTGTCCAGTTTCTGGCTTAAAACATTGAATCCGACCATTCTCTCTGTCAGCTACGCACAACTGGTCAAAATCAGACACGAGTGTTAAACTGTGGGGGATGCTGAACTGGTTAGGTTTAGCCTGATCTACAGAAGTCTCTGAAAAAGAAAATGACGAATTAAGGACCAATAAATCTTAACATGCTATTTTGTGGACAGAAAGACTGATTTGTAAGCTAAAGCAATGCAAAAATATAAACTTGAAATTGTCTTCTGTCTAACCAGAAAAGATATCAAACTATGCATGGGCTGCACTTAGCCACATTTTAGGGATCAATAACTGAATCTCATTTTCATTTCACAAAAATATTGCAAAAGAAAGAACTGGCTATTTCTGCAAAAAATTCTAGTGCCTTTTACACAGGAAAGCAGGCACACAGAGATGAAATACTGTCTATAATATAGAGGGAATTCTGTACAGGAAACATTTAATTGAATGATCTGTTACATGCAGTCTGAAATGGTGCAGTCTAGACATAGGAATCCCTCCTCAAAACATGATCTTAAACTTATTGGCACTTAAATCTAATTGATTTCAGTGGGACTTGGGAACAGCTAACCTCTTGACTAAATCTTGTCTGTCTGCACTTTAATAAGCTATTTGGAGTAAATTTGGGGGGGGGAATCAACTCGTTCTTTTCGGTACCTTCGCCCCACTGCATGATGAACATTCCATCTGGAGAAAACTTAACAATACGACTATTACAGTAGCCATCAGACACATAAATATTGCCATTAACTGGATCCACTGCTACATCTGTCGGCTGGCAGAAATGATTTTTGTCACTTCCGGGTTGAAAAGCCTTCCCTAGAGTCAACAAAGGACTTTCCACACTGTGGGATCCTAGTTTGAATACCTACCAATGTAAAAGGATAAAAATGGATTATTTGATTGCATATTACAGCCAGGCAAATATAAACAGTTATAGTTTATAGAAAATACCAGATGCTTGTCCTTTACAACAGTGCTTCTCAGGCTATCTGATGTGAGTGACCACTAATCAGCATGCCAGGGATTGGTACTAGATTTCTGCCCATTGGCTACAATTGTTTCTTTCTTTCTTGGACACTGCCCAGGAACTGGCAAGCGATGGCCCAGGGACAGGTACTGGTCCAAAGAGTACCATTTTGAGTAGTATTGCTCCAGAAAATTTTTTTCTTCAGAGGATAACTGTATACAGTAACATTCATGAGCCCAATAAAGAAATCCATCACTAATCATGTTCCTGAGTTATTCAGTAGTGTTTCTGCACAAAATGTCAGTTCATGATTGCTATACTAAATGGAACATTTTGCAAATATTCCACCAGCTGAGAAAAACGATGCTGTCATGTTGCTAATAATCCACAGAAGCTACTTAAATTCAGAATAGCAGAGTTAGTACAGTATTTTGGAAGCCAGTTCTGCATACCTGATGGAGAGCTACATCAGTCACCCAGTAGTTGCCGTTATCATCTATACTCAAGCCATGTGGTAAATAAAACCTGAGAACAATATAAATGAAAGCTGTATTTAGGTGGTGAGGAAAAACAATGCAGAATAATTTGTTCAGCCATCATACTGACTGTAATCTATATTATTTATATTATATAACGTTTCCCAATATTATATATTGGGAATATATATTTATATTATATAACATTTCCCAATATTCAGTAATTCCCTCCACTGCACCGTAGGCTAGATCAGGAGGCTCCTCTACCCTTGCAGAAGGTTTATATTATTATAGCATAAAAGTTTTGCTTACAGAAATTGTTTGAAATTATATGCTGTTGCTTCTTTCTTCCTTTCAACCTTCTAACATTATTGTGGCCATTCCTGTGATGGGTTGCATTTGGTGCTACCATCAAACTTCCAAAGTCACACTTGGATAAAGTTCAGGCTGTAGTATTTTCCCAGGCTATGTTTGTATATATATGCAGTACACCTTCTGCATACATGGGGGTTCCATTCCCAGATGACTCGTGTAAAAATAAAAAAATGATTGCTTTATACCATTATCATCAATGGCCACAACGTGTTGGCACGGACATCCCCCAAGTGCATCCATTGACAATAATTGGAGATGAGGCTTTTGCAACCTCATATTCATGTCTGCAGAGGTCATGCCATCAGACCCCACTTCTCTGCATAGCCAAAAAATACAGGAAAAGACATGTGGCTCTGGAATTTCTTCTTTCCAAAATGAAGTATTTCTTTCCCAAGTTGTTCTTTGCTGTTTCAACAAGTTAAGAACATATATCTGTTGCCTACAACAACCCGGGGACCTCAAAATATGGTGATATTGTTAATACCTTATGTGGCCTGGGACTCACAAAAATTACCACATGAAACCCTTGGGCCACAGCTTCCCCAGTGTGTTAAGAGAAACAGACTGTAGTAATGTTTCCCAATATTCAGTAATTCCCTCCACTGCACCGTAGGCTAGATCAGGAGGCTCCTCTACCCTTGCAGAAGGGCACAGAGAAAAAGAAGGTTTGCTTACTGGAACTTCCTTCCATTCACATGATTAGGATCCAAGTCAAGTTTTACTCTCCAAAATTTATTTGCAAAGCAATAATTTCACTGTTGCATTATTTTAACATACCAAATAAAACTAGAAAATCATTTGAAAGTTACTACTTTGTTTATTAATCTGAAAGTGGTATTCAGATTACCTTGCACCTGTACAAGAGGGAATCCAATAGTATTTTTCAGAGCCTCATCTCCACTAACTTTACCCATGCAGTCAACCACATCTTTTCATAAGTTGGTCAACAACTTTTCAAAAAGCCCTCAATCTCTCTGTCTCTCTATTGCATGCTCACAAACTACATATTCCATATTTGCAAGTATACACTTTCAAGGATTCTGAAAAGTAGTGAAAAATGGAAGTACCTCTTCCCTGACATTCTAGAGTGGCAAGTTATCACCTACTCTGCATGTATTACACAGAGGATATGACACTACTTTCTCTCAAAATTTCACAAATACAGCTGAGGCAAATTCTAAGTGGTTGTAGAAAGAACCTTAGTTGGATGTTGCTGTATTTCTTAAAAGAAAGGTAACATCATGCATTTGTTTATTTTGGTCAATGATTTAGGGAAAAAAGGAACAAGACAGAATAAATAATATATAACACAATGCAATATTAAATACAGAATTATGAACAACATTAAATATATTTGTAATACTGCAATAAAAAAATAAAACAGCTATGCCTTTAATACTAAGTCACTGCTAACAATACTAAACTGCTGACAAATCAATGAACATCCAATTGAACAAGTTAAATTTTATAAATATTTGAGAGAAATGTTTCATTCTTCAGGTTCCTGAAGATCCCAAGTGTCCTATACCAAACAAATGCACTTATCTCATTTTTTAATGTTAAGTGAAGCCAGCATGAACTCTCAGCAATTCAAGTGTTCAATACTAAGATTTTAGCACAAATGTTACATGAAGCACAAGTGTGTGTTTTTAGCAACTTTGTGGGTCTAGAATCTATTCAATCAACATTTTTGAGAAGTATTTCAAGTTGTGTGCCTAATGTACTTATCCCTAGAGACTAGTTAATTTCCTACAGAGTTTCAGATGTGGATACATTAGTTAAATTTTTGGTTAAAAAATATTCTTTATGTTCAAGGCCCCCCCCCCGTGATACATTTCAGTCACGATGGGAAAAGAAAGTAAATGAGAAAGCGTTCAGCCTAGCATTCTAACAAAATGCCATTCCTGTTATGGGATTACAACATGGAGCCAAACCAATCATATGTGAGTTTGCTAAATATCTGACTGGCTATATGGCTACAAGCCGGGGTAAGGTGGAGTCCACTTTTATTTTTAAATGAAGTGCAGAGGGAATAAGACAGCTCTCTCTCAACTTCTCTGGCTGTCTGTGGTCTTTCTCTCCTGATTTCCCCACAGTCTGTTTTTTTTTTTAAATTCTCCTCCCACCAGTTTCAGTATTAGCAGTCAGCCTGCTTTAGAGTGGGAAGAGGTATCTTCAAGTAAAAGAGGATAAGGAACAGAAGCAGATTTGGGGGTGAGTTTCTCAGGCTATGATTTTATTCTTTAAAGTAGAAGAGCTGTCCCAAGATATTGAATCTGGACTAACTCACTTTTTCTAAAATGAAAGAACAGGCTATCTTTTTTCGTTTCTTTGTGAGGATGAGCAAATATTTATTTTCAATTTGAATTAGCAGTGGTTAGTTTTCTTTCTTTCTTTTCATTTTTGAATTAGTGTTACTTTGAAACAGTAAACAGCAAGCAAAGATCAGAAATTAACACCAGCTGTTTCTAAACGCTGGCAAAATTTGATAAAGAGTTTGTAACACAAGATGCGCATCATGTATCTCAAAATGGAGAACTTATCTATCTTAAAAATATTAAAAGGAATATTCAAAAAATAAAAAAGACTTACATATTTCTTCCTGTGGCATGAAGAATAGCTGAGTTATTAGGATTTAGTACAAGAATTGTACTTTCCTTAATGGGTCCAAGAGCCTTTTGTTGATAAACATAATGGCTGTCAAAAGAGCTAAAGAGAAAACAAAAAGCATTTTCATATAAAAAGGACTTAGAAGTTCCAACACCCACTAAAGACTCTTTGTGGAAGAAGGCTACAGTTATAATCATACTGTAAATATTTCAAATAGTATAGCTTCCCAAGCACTTTGCTGCGGTTACAACAAGACTGTGCTGGCCGGCCTGGGGATTTCTCTCATGATAAAAGATTTATTTTCAAGCACAGCAACATTTACATTAGGTTAATAGGATCTGTTCCACTGTAAGTGTACAGACATCCTTACACACATCTTGGTACAAGGATCTGTAGAATGGACCACTAAGGCAACACTAATATTAGAAGAAAAATATAACAGGCCATATATAACTCCTTTCTAAAACCATACAAAAGGAAAACTATCCAGCTAACCAAACTGAGTAGAAATGATGGGGTGGTGGAAAGGCAGCTGTTCTACAAATCCAGTATGGATTCAAGAGAGACATTTTCTCTGAATTTTATTAAATCTGTATATGTATTGGATGGAGAATACTACTCCTATCTCATGATCCTGTCCCTTCCTGGGTTCATTGTCTCAAGAGAACAACCAAATTTTGTGACTAATTCAAGAGAAAAACATAGAGCAAGGGGTAACTTTATCCATGAATGCTTTAGTTTTTCCTAGTCCTGCCAATTACTTCTGCATCTGGCATGTAATATTAGTGAATAGTTTTCCTTAACCAACCAACCAACCAAACAAGCAAATGTTTTCAACAGCACCAGTAACTACTACCACATATAGCTAGTCATAGGCCAAGCCAATGTTTGCCCATGCAGTTCCACATCCCTCCTCTTCAGCATCAAAACTATCAAGCCCTGGGAGAGGCTGCTGCTGCTGCTGCTGCTTGCTTCTAGGGAAATGAAGGAGATGGGAGGTGATTCAGACCATGAAGTAGCTGCTTGAATCAGCTTGGGACCAGGGGGAAACAAGGGTGCTTTCATGGGTGAAGTGCACCCCTCCTTTCTCTTCCCCTGGGGGCTCCAAGCAGTTGTATGTTCATGGTCAGAATCTCTTCCTCCTCTCTTTCCCTTTCCCACCATAAAGAAGCAGCTGCAGTAGCTGACCAGGAGAAAGTTTGGTTTGAATATTCAAATAATAATAATAACAATAACAACAACAATAACAACAACAACAACAATAATAATAATTATTATTTTTTTAAATCCCAGCCACATAAAGGATAAACTCTAAGGAAAGTACAATCTGTGATGTTGTACAGTATAATTACTGATCATGGGACACACGTGCTAAATCATCAGTGATAGATTATGATAGAGCTTGAATGATCATGAAATAGATTTGACTGTCAATTTAACTCAGCAGGATTTTTTTAGATGACTGAATTCCTCTAGTTTTGGAAAAGAAAATTTGTTGTTTCAGCATTCATATATTATAATTTATAAAAAAGCAATCAATTGGGTATAAATATAAAAGTAGAGCAAACAGCTGTCTGAGTTCTAGGAAAGAAAATCTGGGTGAGAGTTCAGAGTTTTTGTGCATTTTTTATAATTTTCATTTTGGAACTTTTTTTGTGAATATTTTGTGAATTTTTTTTTTTGCACAAAAGTAGTGGTTTGGTGTTAAAAAGCAAACAATGTACTTTGCAATGTACATTTTTGATGCAACACACTGGAGGGGGGATGAGCAAAACCTCAATCTTCATGGGTCTCCCTGTAACAGGCCCTTACTTCTCCCAGATTGGAGTGGCGGTTCCCAATCTGATAAGACACCCTGTCTTTATCACATAGCTCTGCTTCCCTGCTTTTTAACATCACCTTTGTGTAAAAGGGTGAAGATTTTAAATGTTTTTTTAGAACCACTTAACAGTTCTATGGTCATGTGTTTTCTGTATTGCTCTATATACTGTGTACAGCTCAGCCAAGTCAGCTTTTACAAAAATAAACTGTAACTTTTATTTAGATAACAATGTTCATATGCAAGTCAAAATTAATACATTTCTTCAGTGCATTTTTTAGACAGTGCATTTGTATCTTTAGACTCCCATATAAAGCACAAGTGTCATATAAAAGCCCTTTGGCTACACTTCAACCAAAGGCTCATTCCCCAATCTAGGTCACACTCTCTGACCAGATTCTGCTAAGGTTCAGTTACTCTTCTGCCTCTCACTAGGCTTTAGATGAGAATTAAGCCTTCCCAAACAGTCACCCTCCCTGGCTAGCCAAGGGACTCTACGCCATAGCTTCTTGCCAACCAGTACTTGGTTTTATATAACTTTTTCTCTTAGCCACCGGCCCCTCCCATGCACTACTAGGCTGGGTTTCTTCCAGGCTCTGGTACTTCAGATAGACAAACCCCCTAGAACTTTGTCACATCCTCAACTCTTGCACATTTTTGGCTAAACAGATGTTGATGCATCCTGTCACAGCAAGGATGAAAAAATATTTGAATATTCTTATATAGTATTACTGCGTACCAGTTCCATGTTCTTTCCTTTTTTCATCAATAATCTATCTCTCAGGCAGAGTGACTCCCTGAGGCTTCTATTCTAACTTACCATTTTTCTAGTACACCCATCCATTGTCAGAAATGAATGAGATACTCTTGCCATATATGATAAGGTGATCCAATTGACTTGAACAGACCGAGCCACTTAATAGTTAATTTGAAAAGAAACATTTAGCTAATCTCAATGAAATTTGGCCCATTTCCTGACTATTCACAAAACTCAATCCAACCAATTTGCTCGCTCACCTGTTCCCTCCTAATTCAGAGATCTTGACAAAAAAAGCCCTCCTCACCCTCCTTAGTTTTTCCAAACAGAAAATGTCCATGCCACTTTAATTAATATGTCTGTTGGACTTAAATCTGTTCTCATATGGTCCTCTCTTTTCCTTTTTGTGTCATGTGTTAATTAAATTGGAAGCCTGAGGGCAGAGAACTATTTTGCTGTTCTTCTACTTGTAAACCACCATGTACAGCGATGGCACTATATAAATTGCTGCTGCTAATAATAATAATGACGATACGACAATTTGCTTAAAACAACAAAATTAAAGCTAGCAAGTTGACATTTTTTGTCTTTCTTGCTACATATACATATTCTGATTTTGCTACCTTCCGGTTACAACACTTGGAATTGCTAACAGTAATCTTTGCTTTAAATAAATTATTATGTACACACAGCTTTAAGTGGAGGACAAAAACAAATATGCTGAGTGTCTACACATGAAATACCAACTTTCCCCATCTGTAGCCATTAAATTCATTATTACAAAATGGACAGTACATGGCTGAAGCACAATGGTGGTGTCATCAATTCATGTCTGACTATGGAAGAGGTAGTCGGATGATTCTCTGATCCTATCTGCTTGCCATGGTACAATTGCAGACTTCATCAAGTAGACCAGAGGTGGGCAAATACCATGGGTCTAGAGATCAAATTTCTACCCTAAGTCCCTCTGGAAGAGCTGCATGGACTGCCAAAAACCAGAACAAATAAAGTCCACTTGTTTGTTTTTCAAAAAAAAAAGTGTTTTTGATATCAAAGAGTACACCTCTACAACCTATTTTAAATATGATTTGCTAGTCTTGGGAGCTTCTAGTTGGAGGAGAGTACCCTTCCTTCCTCCTTTTCTTTCTTTTTTGGCAGAAAAAGAAGTATCCAGGAAATCTGAATGGACTGAGGCAAAGAAAAAAAAATGCTGGGCACAGCTTAGCGCCATACTTTGCATATCCCTGAAGTCAACAATGGAGACAGATTTGCAAATTCTTTGTTCAAGGACTTTTACTTATATATGCTAAGATGTTTTTAGGCTTATAATGGTTGAATCATTTTTGAAACTTGCCTCTAACAGGGCACGGCCATGCCCTTTTATCACATAGGGTTTCATCAAATACTTGGTATTTGTACACTTGGTTTTATATATACATAGTTGACACAACAAAATGAGCTTTTAATTTTTCAATGTATTTTTTTTAAAAAAATCAATACTTGAAATTCACAGTAGCTCACTGTAAGTTGTTTATACAAGTATAAGGCACTCGTACTGTTATCCCAAAGAGAAAATTTTAGCTATACTTCTCCCTCTGTGCAAGAAGCCTTTATAAACATTTCAGAATAAGTGCTTGGCATTGATTGAAGCACAGTGTTAACTGCCTATGTGCACAAAAGTAAACAGCATTTAATATAATTAGATGTAAAACTGTAATTTAAATCTCATCCAAAACGGAGAAGTCATACCATTTTTCTCCACATTTATTTATTTAACTGGCTTTTAAGTGCTCATAGATATTGACTTTTTAAAAACAGAAAGCATACTTTATAACCTTTGATGAGTCTGTGAACCAAACTGTTAACCCTATACATCACCACAATAAAAGAATGGGTCTTCCATCAAATATTTATGTCATTGCTTTCAATTATGAAAAGTGGTAGACCAGTTTGTAGTTCATTGATTAGTACACTGATTTCTTTATTAAAATAATCTGCAAATGAAACCGTAAGTACTCTATAACTAAAAATACCCATCATGCACTTAGTGGATCTGTTGGAAATACCTTTTATCTGTTTTGTGAAGCCATAAACTTTTCAAAACAGGTTACATTTTATTAATATTGCACTAAAGCACAGTGAGTCCTAAATCATGGTTCTGGAGTCCTGTTATTTCTTTGTCAGGCTACCAGTAATGGCTGCTGGGAACAAATCACCACACGTACAAATAACATTTCATTTCCATAGTTGTGGTTGACATAGCAGGAACATCTCAAAAGACAGACCAAGATTTGCTAGGTCTGTTGTAGAAAAATCCTTAAGAACAACTTACCAATTTATGGTAGCAGTCTCTGGGATTATTTTCTCTCACAGGATAAAACATAAGGGGAGCAGATGGAGGGCTTTAGCAAATTTCTTAGGTTCTATGCATGCAAATAATCTGTAGTATAAGAGCACAGTAAGAGCCTTACTGGATCATAACAGAGGTCTGACAGGTCCAGCTTTCTCTTCGTGCAGGGGACAACCAGATGTCTGTGAGAGCCCCAGAAGCAGGACCTGACTGCAACCTAACCCTTCTATTCGTGTTGCTTAACAACACAGAGACACACTGCTTCTCATACTGGATAGCAATTAGTTATCATCATTAGTACCCACCTTAGAATAGAATAGCTATACCTTCCATGAATTTTCTTAAAGCCACCTGGGAAGGTGGGGCTAGCCATACTACTTACAGTAGAGAATTCCACAATTTAACTAAGCATTATGTGAAATCTCCCACCATTCTATGGTAAACTCATGGGCCCTTTGTGCATGGCAGCGTACAAGTGAAAGGGCCCCTTGAGCGTCGTGTAAATGTCAGGAGTGGTCTGCATGACGCACTCCCATTTCCGCCACGCTCAAGGCCCGCAAGTGCAGTAAATGTGCATTTTCTTATTTTTGGCTCTGCAGTGCGGAGCCTCTGGAGCTAGGTCTGTCACGCGTCCTCTCCTCAGTGCAGCCTACAATTCCCAGGCTGCACTGTGGAAGGAAGGGGTGGGGCGCAGGCGGGGCTCTCGTGCGAGCAGAAAGGAGCTGCGGAGCCCGAGCAGCAGGGAAGCAGGAGGCTTGCGAGAGCCTGCCTGCCCAGGCTTTTCACGCAAGGCCCACACTCCAGCAGCGTGGGAAGGTAAGCTGCAGAAAGGGCCATGGTAAATTCTTGAAAATGCTGTTTTTTCTGTCTTTTATTGAGAGACAGTAAGAAGCAGACAGAAACAACAATAATTGGTATGGTAATTACCAAGTTATAATAAACTTATCTTCTTTGATAGGCACTGTACACAGCTGTTTTTCATAAAACAATATGTTACTTATTTTAAAAGTATTTTTGATTTATCATTACAATAATAACGGCCACCATTATAACTATTCCCATTTTACCATTCCTTTATATGGCAATGGTAATGAAATTTCAAAGTGATAACAATGAATTCAGGAAAAAAGATGACACCGGTGAAGATTCTTTCCCCTCTCCCCACCAACAGAGGACTCAAGGCAGATTACAGTATGGGTGCAAAAATATTCTCAAGCATTTAGTCTTTTATTTCTGAGTTCCTAAGCAATTCTAAACAAGCCATTCTGTGGGTAAAAATATTGAATACATTTTGATGTGAATCCATTCTGTCTCACTGAGTTCTTGCAAACTGCTAATTGCAAACAACTGTGTCTAAAATCAAGGCCAGTAAGAATAACGTAGTTACTCTGAGTATATCTGTTTGTGGACAGGAAAGATGATGCTTATACTAGAATGATCACGAAAACTCTGTTAAGCAACTTCTACTTGTGCACATTTTTTTCTGTTTTCATGTAATGCTGAAAGTTCTATAAATATGCTGTAGTTTCAAATAAATCTTGTACATCTGACTGATCTCTTGTTATTCAGCTCAGCTGAAAGCAGAATTTATAGGACTGGACACTTTTTGCAAAAATTGTTTGTGTGTGTGTGCAACTCCTTCTAAGACTGAGGACCCAATCAGCTCTATGCTTCACCTGGGAAGGCTGACATTATAGTATGATCCAGCATTTGGGGCTCTGCAGGATTTTCTACATAGCACCCCCTGCCACTGTCCCCCCAACTCTTCTGGATTGCAAGGCAGCATGCAAAACGGTGAGTTTTACCCTCTCTTTCCTCCTGAAGTGGGTTCTGGACAATGGACATAGTAAAGACGAAAGTATAGCATACTGTGCTAAAAAACTCTTTCTGCCACATCTAGTTAAAAGCTGAAGGCCTGTCTAAATAAGGCAGAGAGGGTGCCAACTGAGCCTTCTGCAGGAGGGAATTCTACAGCCTGGAAAAAGCCACTAAGAAGGCTCTCTCCCATGCCTTCAATGTCTGTGATGGTGGTGGGAATGAAAGAAAACCCTGTCCCAAAGATCTTAAAATTTGGCCAGGCTCATATCAGATATGGTCTTTCCAGTATTCCAGACCAAGCTTTATAAGTTATAACCAGCACTTTGAATTATGACTGGAAATGGACAAATGTCCAGTGAAGCAGTTGCAACTAGGGAGTCATATCTTCTCTATAACATTATAATTGACAACATACTGAGAGAAAGTAGAGGTACTATACTGGATCCGAACTCAGTAATGATTAACTTAAGACCTATTAATTACTATGGGTCTGTTCTGACTAAGTTGGGATTGAGATAAAAAACATTTATACTTTCATGAGAAAAGTTTATCATGGAAATCTACATGCATGTATGCATGCATACATACATATATTATTTTCAAAAGAGGTAATGCAAAGATATTTTTCAGGTTAATATCAGTGTGTGGGGACTAGAGTCATGCTCCAGAAGCATTTGCACACCTTCTTTGAGACTGGATGCACATACAAAAAACAAACAAAAACTGTGGACACCCCAATGCTTCAGTTTAAGCAACCCTTGTGCCAAATCTAAAACTGCTTTAGAAAAATTAGGAGAGTTGTGTAAGTTGTTGTGGGGTATACATCTGATGAATGCAGCTAAAACTATATTGTGTGCTTACTTTTTACAGTGTTGCGTTCAACTGTTTAATGTTCTCAAACAGATTGCTGCATTTACTTGTAGGGATATACAGTTTTAATGATCATATATTATTAATAGATTGCTACCATTTTGTGCAGTGCCTGAAGCACTGATTTTTTCCCCTCTTCCTTGTTGTATGATGGGGAAGTAATCAACCAGAAAGAATGAAGAGAGTTCCTAAGGCCAATAATTGAGCACATTTATGACATTACACCCAGTTAATAAGTACGCATTAGTTTTGTGATTATGTGCATATTTTTAGGCAAGACTGATAAGAAATTCTTTACTCAAGAGCAGAAAAACAGGTGAAACTGTACCTTCTGATAAGCAACATTTGGCCCTGATATAGTTCCCTTCCCCTTATTAGTAATGAATCCCTTCATGCATGCAGGTCACTTATTCCAAAAAAGTCATCACAATTTTGGACAAATACTCACAGGAAATATGTTTTACTCTATTACTAATGTATATTTTGATGCTCTGTTATATTGGAAACATTAAGCATTACTCCAATCCATTACGTGAATCTATCCCTAGCAAGTATGACAACCAGAGTTCTACCCACTTTGATAGATTGTGATCATGTTACTGTGGAACAGAGAATGGAAAAATTATATTAACATGTTAACCAAAAAGGCCTGCACATTTGAGAAACAAGCTGGTAGATAACCCAGTGCAAGAGTAAGCTTAACATCTGGACTCTGAGGAATAGCTTTGTTGACCCTATATGTAGAGCAGCCTGTACACTGTTCTTTCCGGTCTTAGTATGTAATATGCTGCCCTTTCAAAAACCTATTGAGTATTAAGACTTACAAGTATGATAAGGAGATTTTAAAACAAAAGGCGACGAAGTGAAATATACATTGTGACTCAATCAATTTTTGAACATTCCATGTGTTCCAAGGGCAGAAAAAAAAATCTTTCAGCCTGACAGCCAAATTCAATGTGGAAGATGTTGTTGGGGGTTGAATTCTCTCTCTCTCTTTTTTTATAGTTTTTATTGAAAGTTTGTCCCCAAAATACCCCCCCTCACACTTCCATGTTTAAATCTTCCAGTTGAAATTGCTTATTTCCATTCCATTACACACATAATTTCCATCTTACAGAGAGAAGAACAGTCACATTATTTCTTTTTTGGTTTCTTATACATTTATATCCTTACCCAATCCAATACTCTTTTCCATTCTTTCTCAAAGTTCTGGATAGATTTATTCTTCAAAGAAAATGCTAACTTTTCCATCTATATCATATCCAGAATTTTTAACTTCCATTCTTCTATATCAATATGCTTCTTTTCTTTCCAGTGCTGCACATATGTCAACTTTGCTGCAGTTATTAAATATAATAATATCTTCTGATGACTTCTTATTTCCCTTTGTTGCCCTAGCCTATTTAACAAATAAAGCTCCAGTTTCATTTCAAAATTCAGCTTACAAATTCTTTGGATTTCGTCATGTACCCCCTTCCAAATTTTTTTTGCTATCTTACATGTCCACCACATATGGAAAAAAGACCCCATCTTTTCATCACACTTCCAACAATTTGAGTTCCCATTTTTTGTTATTTTTTGTAATCTTTCTAGGGTCATGTACCATCTATAAAACATTTTATAAAAGTTTTCTCTTAAATTTAAGTTTGGTGTAAATTTTATATCTATTTTCCACACTCATTCCCAAGTTTCTAATTCTTGGGGGTTGAATTCTAATCACGGGTGTGACAAAAGCAAACTGGCAGAACCCAAATTGCTAGAACATTTTAGTTTAAAATGTATTCTTGCCAGTAACTAAGTCTCAGGAGATGGACTTTACTCTTTCTGTAGGAAAACTCTACACAAAAACTAGGAAAGCTACCAAACAATGGTCAAAAGAAGAAACAGAGTCACTGGTAAACTCTAGAGCAGTGGTTCTCAACCTGTGGGTCCCCAGATGTTCGTGGACTTCAGCTCCCAGAAGCCCCAGCCACTATGGTCAATGCTCAGGGCTTCTGGGAGCTGAAGTCCATGAGCATCTGGGGACCCACAGGTTGAGAACCACTGCTCTAGAGGATCAGACTGGAACCCCAAGGACCTGAGCTTCCCCACACTTGATTTACTCTATACTAAATTTGCAATCAATACAATCTCACATATCAAGAGAAATATAATCCAGAGTACAGGGAAGCTATGCTACACACATTTGTCTAAACTTGACATTCACTTTGAAAAACCACAAAAAAGCAACACCACCTTCTAAAATATCTATAACAACAAATCAGACAAGGAAATCTTCAAGGGCAAATGCTATTTTCACAAAAAGGAGGGCAATTTCCTTTAGCAATGGTGACTGAAAAATAATATGCCACTAAAATAGAATTTTTGAGATACAGTTGTATGAGGGCCAACCTAGAATGTATCCAAAAAACAGTATTTTTAAATCTACATATGCATCAAACATATAGGAAATGGATGGCAGTGATATGAGTTTAAAAGCAAAAATACCATGCAGATGGATGCTAAACACTCCCTCCTCTGCATTCCCCTAAATACATCCCTGAAGACTTTTTCCTCAGCCAACACATCAAACGTAAGCCTAGCTAAGAAGAGGTGTTTGGAAAGACAGTCTTCAGGAGCCAAGTAAAGTCTGGAATTGTCATATTTAGAGCCACATCCTACATCCTACAGGGTAGTTTCTATGTGACTTGTGCAGATTAAACTTTAAACACATGGGTCTAATGGCATCATGGCCTGTTTAGTCTCAAGACTTAAGCAGTCTGGGTTAAATGTATCACAATTCTTATTACCAAAGTAGCAATACTGGTTGTTAGACTACACCTCCTCCTCCTCCTCCTCCTACTAATAATAACAGCAACAATAACAGCAGCAGCAGCAACAACAACAGCATTTGAATTTATGTTATTTTTGAAGCAGCTTCAGACCCTGGCCTTTCCCTTTATTGCCATTATTATCACTGTATCACCCCTAGAAATATATCTTCTTATTTTCCTTAATTCTCAAAAAAACAGAATGTGGGTAACAAAGTCAAAGAACATAGAAATACACAATATGACACTCCACACACCCCATATTCATGAGTGGAGAATGTGAGCTACCTAAATGAATGAACATTTCACACAATCCTGCGTACATCCAAACATGTATACAGAAAGACATAAAATCTTGCTTATGCTAACCATCAACTGGTATTGAAATTATCATACATTTCTTCTTTACACATGGTGTTCAAGCTTAAACATTTGCAAAAACTAATCTAATCTGTCCAATACAGACAATTTCCATGAAGTTCCTGTTTAGCAGGACCAATAAGACAATTCCATCCTGTTCTATAATTTAAAATCAGTCATGAAATTTGTGTGTACATGCGCGTATCCTCAAGGGCTCTCTGAAATGAAAAGTATTAGCATCTCCTTCTTCTGTTGATGGGGGCATTACAGGGTGGGAATAAGAGGAACACACATAAGTACTAAAGAACACATTTTTTAACTTGAAATATTTGCTTACTTTGCATCCCAGATGTGATCACCTCTGTGAAAAATGACTAGATTACTGTTAGGATCCAGGGCCAGCCCAGAAACCTGTCCCAGTTTGAGGGTTACTCCAGGCCAGTCAACTATTTCTTCTATGCTTAAATCTGAAATGTTGAAAAAGAGTTATAAATAACATGGTAATAAGGGAACTTATATTAATAAGAGATCTCTTTTAGAATGTAAAATGTGTGCTGTTTTAAATCTGCCCACAGCACTTGATAAATATTAGGCACATTATAAAATATATAGACTATGAAGCAATAATAATGTATTTTTAATACTATGTTACATACAACCCAATTCCCAATAGGTACATGGAAAGGTGAGATTAGTGAGATACTTTTGAGATGTACACTTTCAAAACATAAAATAGCTTTTTTGCTTACTGAAGATGGATGTTACTCTTGGAATAAAACTTGCTACAAAAGCAGACACACAGATTTTATTCTAGTTACATGCAAACAAAAGGTAAACGTACTGTAAGAATCAAACACTGGAGAACTTATTACGCGTGTTTATTTGGAAACGCCTCCCACTGAGTGAAATGGAATATTTTCAAGTAAGTGTGCACAGAAAATCAGTCAATTCAAGCATATAAACATACATGTCATTTTTCACTGTTGAATGTTTAACCTCTGACCTCTATTCTCCACACTCTCTCAAGAGGGAAAGGTGAAAATACACAACAATCCTCAGAAGACTTGCAGTATTTAACAGCCATCTGTCATACACAGCATTCACAAAAACCTTTTTTCGCAGTCTCTTTGTGGGGTAGAATGGGTAATTAAAAGAGCTACACTAGCTATGTGAAAATTTCAGCAGTTCTGAATCATCACCCTTTTTTTAAAAACATGCATTAAGCTTCCTAATGCTGAATTAAAAACCCCTTTTTCAAAATCCACTGCAAACTGAAGTCTTTAATAAAGCTGTTCAGCATTCTGATTTTAGATAGCAAAAATATAAACAATGGTGCGGTAGAAAGGTAGATGATAAATAGACAAAAGGCATATAGATGATACATGTAAGCAAGAAAAAATAACCACAAATCAAAAACTATTATGGAAATGCTACTATATTCCTAATACAGATGTCATTTTTAAAGCTTCTAGTGAAATGCCTCCCACAATGAACAGATTCCATTTTGAACTCAGCGTTTTCCAAGGACAAAATTAAGCCTGTATTTTGAATACTTCATCAGTATTCCTCTATATAATTACATCTAAAAGCCAGAATGTCCCCAAATAAGGGACTGGATACAGATTTAGACAGGTGCAAGCAGTCTGACTTGAGGAGACCTATATGTTCCTTTCTTCTTCATGGCAACCACCCCAACTCCTGAAAACGCCAATTAAAAGGCCAAGGGAACCTGCTGAAGAGACACATTGGTGGGGAAAGCAAGGAGGGAAGCTTCACAAAATTCATGGGAAACAGCTTTCAGGAGCTGGATGGTAGGTCCAGCATCTAACCTAATTCAAAGTTTAATTTTGAATATTTATTAAGGCCCTTTTTTGGTTGGTTAGTTGTCAGATGGAAAGCAACCAGTAGTAAAAGATTAATAATGTGATCTTACATACACCTACTCAGAATTAAGCCCCAATGACTCTGATGGGACTTGCTTTCAGTTAAATATGAAAAGGACACCAGTTTAAAGCAGTGGTTCTTAACTTGGGCCCACAGACCCCCAGGGGTCCACAATGCTCTTACACAGGCTCGGCTCAGACCCCTTCCTCTCCGACCAGTCAGACCCTCTCCTCTCCACAACAGAGTGGTGAGATGACAGGAATCCAGGCAAAAGGTGCCAGGCTAGCTGGCTGGGCCCGCACATTGCCTGTCAGCTGGCTGCTTCACTGCAGGGAGGAGGCAGGTTCAGCAACTGAATGACAGTGGAGTTGTCAGTCGGTCGGTCAGTCAGTCAGTCAGCCAGCCAGCATTTACCCTCCTCTCTTCTCCCTCCTTCCGCCATAGAGTAGGCCAGTGTACTATCAGAAATGCTGAAACACCTCCCTTTTTCTGTCTTCATCAGGAGGAGAAGAGACTGAGATGGGCAAAGGAGGGAGAGAGGAAGGGAAAAAAGGCAGGCAAACAAACAAACAAACAACCCCCCCAAAAGGAGTTGAAGGCAAAGATAAGGGGATTGAAGCAACCCCTCTAAAAAAGATCTTGGGTGGCCTACGGCCATACCACCCTGAACACGCCCGACCTCGTCTGATCTCAGAAGCTAAGCAGGGTCGGGCCTGGTTAGTACTTGGATGGGAGACCGCCTGGGAATACCGGGTGCTGTAGGCTAAAAAATAAAAAATCTTGGGTGCGCCTCCTCATTTCCATACATAAGTGCATATAATTTCATCTGAATCACATGGTGGCTTATTTTGCCAACTGTAATCTGTCACTATAACTTCTAGGGTCTTACCATGGGGTGGCATCTGCTGCAGAAGCACCCTCTCTTGCCATTTGGCCCCACTCTGAGTGAGATCCTTGACACAGTGTGGTAGCCACCTCTGAAAAAGGATAGCACCTTTAACCCTCCTCTTTACCTTCAAGGCCCCCTTTACCCTTTTTTCTGCTCCCTCCCTTTCTACTGCTTGGCTCCTCTCCTCCTGGTGAAAAAGGAAAAAAAAAAGGGGGGGGGGTATCTGATAGACTGGATTGCTGGAAAAGAAGGGAGGAAGGGAGAATGTTTGTATGGAGGGCGAATGATGGTTAGCTGGCAAAAAAATCTTCCCTCCTCCTCCAGCACCTCTCAGGGAAGTGTACATTTACTTATTTTCCTTCTTTCCCAATCTGAAGACCTCTGATGAGCAATTTTAAATAAATATTTGATACACTTTGGGGTTTTTAAATTTTTTGATTTGAGTCTTAGGGGTCCTTGACAACAAAAGATTTTTAAAAGGGGGGTCCAAAAGAACAAGTTAAGAACAACTGGTTTAAGCACTGTTCTTAACAGTTCCATGTCAATTTATTAAAAATGCATAGTTCCACATATACTTTTTACATAGACCATGGAGTTGCACTGGAGGACCTAGAAATTTCTAGAGTGAACACTCCTCTAGGCACGGGTAGGTCTTCCAGCATAAGCCTATGGCCCATTTCTACTGGAAGTTGACCACAGAGTTGTGCTGGAAGACCTAGAGATTCCAAGAGAAGTGTTTTCAAGGTTAAAAAAAATAGCATTTATGATTTGTATTTTTATTTGCCTTTTTTCCACTTTCTCAGAGATTCTCTGCCCCTAACGCCCATGAAAGTGAAGGGCTCCCTAATCCCAATGGCTTAAACTTTAAAATTGGACAATAAGCACTAGGTTAACATTAGTTTTCCCTTTTTTAAAACAGAAAAATCAGAACCAAAAAGATAATGAATTATTTAAACTTGCAAACAATGCCATTTTTGCTGGCAAAAATGCAGCATAAAAACATCAGCTATTGCTAATATTTTGAAGCTACAAGCTCGTGTACATCCAACTTTAACACAAAGTACACTTCACACGCAGGATTATGAAAGGGCTTTAGGTTAGCCACAAAGACTGAATCCAATTTCAAAATGGTCACTGTACAAACAAAGCAAGAGATGCCTTAAAAGCTTTTATTTTCTATGGGTCCTTTTTTTGACCAAGTATAGTCAGTGCTGGTGTAAATCCTCTCAGATTGAAAACCAAATAACATATTAGCTCAGATATTAAGCGAAAGGGATGCTTTAAAAAAAATTACTATATGCTTTGACATAATGCCTGAACTGACAAACCACAGTTAGCAATCAGTGATTAAAACCCGGATCAGAAACAATTGTTTGAAGATATGCAAGCTCTGCTACTGCTAAGGATGGTCTGAATTTGCAAAATAAGTTTTTCTATTACTCAACCTTCAGCTATTACTACATTGTAAAAATGAGACTGAAATTTTAAAGCTAAATGCAAAGATGGAAAGCAAAATAGATAAGCATCTCTAAAAAACTCTTAATTAGTACAAACCATTTTTGGAGTCAGTTGACTTATACAAATAATAGCGCTGTCTATATAAGCAGTTTGGATGAAAGGGCATGCATGGGACTACAGCTCTTTGTCTCAAGCTGTGAAAGGGGGGGGTAGTTCAATCTGTCTGGTCAAGCCACAAAAGCTAAAGGTTTACCAATATATTGCAAGCATATAGGCCAACTACAGCCAATGTCTGTATGATTCCTCTGTTTGTAGCAATAACTTAGAAGTAGTAACAATACTAACGCATAAGCAAAAACATAAAATGCAACAAATTAACACAAAATATTTTTACTACTTGACAGGGCATTCAAAGGGTATGAAACTTTCAATTTACCATACTTAGCTTTGATCACTCAGTTTAGCAAAATACAGAGACCATTTATTCCAGCTCAGTTTTCAATTTATATGGCAAAAAATGCAAATTATTAAAAACTATTTCTTCTTTTATAAAGAACTGATGAAAAAATATATGAATAATCAATTTGTGACAAAATTGTGGAATATTCAGCTAAAAAGGAGAAAAGGGAGCTCAGGTGTAAAAAAAAAACTTTTTTCACAGACTGTAAGATTAAGGCACTACTTTGGTCTTGGTTGACTTTTACACTGAACAAATGAATTTTTCATCAGCACATCTGGATAAGAAGGGTGTGATGTACCACTCTGGATGAAAAAAAAAAAGGGACACCACACACGCCATTTGATCTTCCCTTGCAATTTTGATAATGTCGTGTACAGTCTATAATAATGGACACTGTAACATAAAAAGAGCCCTAACCCACCTCCTTTAAATTCTTT
>CAOKZL010002894.1:0-148281 GCA_948472985.1 Iguana delicatissima
AACCGTCACTACGCGAATTCCTTTCCTCTTGTGGAAAGGGCCATAGTCAGGCAACATCAGAGGGTGGTCAAGATGGCAAAAGGTGTAAAGGAAGAAGAACAGACAACCTATGAGATGCTGCAGCAGTTGGCTTTTGCCTGGGCCTTCTGGAAGAGGCAAGAATCTACTCCCTCTCTTCTCCTCTCCCACCAGCTGAGGGGTGCAAACTACTTTTGCACTTTGAATTCAGTTTGCAGCAATTGAAGCAAGCTGAGGACAAAAGGGGAAAGTGGGAGAGGAGAGAAAAACTGACAGCTGAAAAAGTGAGATGATAGAAGATTAATCAGGACTCTCCCTGCCAAATTGGGACAGCTGAAGTTTATGTTATTGTACTTTACCTTATAGATAGATAATTTCCTGCACTGTGATCCAGACACAGGTGTAAGCTGGGCTGGGTTGTGACCTGAGAGGGCCTGACATCGTGGGTATATGATATTGTTACTAAAACCAGGGAACTGGATATATTAGGTGATACCTTTTCCACTTAGCCTAGCACCTGGAAGTGCCTTCAGGCTCCCAGTTATCAGAATGTGTGTGTGTGTGTGTGTGTGTGTTTATTTTACTTTATTTCAAAAGCTGACATTCTTATGGCCTGCAAAACTGAATTCACAAATGACCTTAGCACGTATAGCACTTTTACTGTCTTGCTGAACAGCTAACTGGATTCCTTGAGAACGGAAAGGCTGTTGTGCCTTGAGATGATCATCTATATTATTTATGCCTGCAAGTCAACGTTTGATGTTATCGTCGCCAAGAGATGCAAATGCAAGGACAAACATCTTCTGCCCAGCCACTGATTCTCCTATTGGAGTCATGAAGAAGGGAGGCATATGAGCCATTTGCACAATGATCATAATTCTTTGACCTAAAATAGAAGAGGACACTGTGAGAATTATGAGTGCCCAAGTAGCATACATTTAGGGTGGGGTCAATATGGTTCCTCCATTAGGAAGATACTTGTCCTGAGTGAGTCCATACAGCAGCAACAAGAAAGGGAAGAAGACCTCCCACAGCACGGCCCCGAAACTAATAGTCTACAAAAACACTGAAACACGGTTTGGAGTTGTATGAATTGGGGTGAGGGATCAATAAAAAGTGGGAAAGGAAATAAATCTTTTATAGATAAAGATCCTTGTCCAAAGCAACTCACTTCTCCTGTTTGGCTTGGCAAGATTTTGGTGGGATATTGTGGACATGGACATGTAGTGGAGATTTTGTTGTTGTTGCTGTTTAGGCTGTGATTTATTTCTATCCAGACTAAGGAGTTATATTTCTTGAGCTGTAATCAGACATTTACGGTAAGGATGGCCAATTATTGCACATAATCATTTCAAGTACATTGCAAATAAAATAAACCGTTTCTGTTTTTAAAATGGCTACAAGGCTTTTATTGTCTCATATAACTGAGCAACATTTTATATAAGGCTCCTTGGGATTGAATCATCAAAATAACCCTGACCTACTTCCCAACATTTTTTAAATGTCTGTTTGAGATTACTTTTATGTTATTGACTAGGTTTACTTGAAAATACTTTAACCTTATTGACTAGGTAGGTATTGCATGCTATAATCAGTTCCATACATTATTGTGTTATGTATCTGCCTAAAATAATATTTTCCCTTCTATAATAAAGATAGAAATTTTCCAGTGTCCTATAATGTTTGCTATACAGTACATGTATCACCACCTTTCTAAATTTCCATTTATCTCCTGCTACTCATACAAATCTCCTGCTTCCTTGTTCTAGTCAAATACATATTTTGGAATGAAAATATCACCATGATATGCTACCGGTGATGAGATGGTTCTGCAGCTAACTGGGGATCCTTGTATCTCAGAAACTAGCTCATTCAGAGCTTGCTAGTTTCTCCACGATCTTCCAGTCCAGCCAGAAGTAAATATGATTAATGTTGTTGAAATAATGTAGTACCATAGGTGCTAGTATGCTGGCATTTCACTACATGTTGAGGCCAAGCTTTAAATCCTTTTCTAGGAAGTACCAAGAGACAGGGAGCGTGCAGCACTGGAGGCATACAAAGAAGCTAAGAGGCCAATTAGCTTAACATTTGTTCCAAGCAAATTTGTGGAAAGTATTATTAAATTGTCAAGCACATAGAAGGACAAGTCCTGCTGAAAAAGCACTTAATTCTACAAAAATAAATCTCAGTCTCATTTATTTCTTAAGAATTCTTTAAGATTGTCAGTGCGTATGCAGACAGGGCTGATCTAGGAAACACTGTTTGCTTGGACTTTCAAAAGGTTTTGACCAAATCCTTCACCAAATAGTGCTGGGTAGCCTTAGTTGTTGTAGGTTAAGATGAAATTCTCCTTGTGGAATGGCAAGTAGTGCCCACCCATTTCTTCTGATCTTATGGAAAGGCCCTTCTCTCTGACCCTCACAGGTAGTGCTGATGAGAAAATGGGAGAGGGGCTTCTCAGTGGCTGCTCCCAGGCTCTGGAACTCCCTTCCCAGGAAGGTCAGACTGCATCTTCCTTACTATCTTTCTACAAGCAGACCTTTAAGGACTGACCACTCCGGGGAAAGGGCCTTTCATGTGCTATGTTGCTTTTATTTGTTGTTCTTTTTAGTGACTTGTTTTTAATTGCTTTTAACTTTATTGATAGTTTAGAAGTTTTGAAAGATGTAAACTTTTTAGCTATATCTGTTTTAACTTTGGTAAGCTACCTTGAGTGCCAAACTGGGAAAAGGGAAAGATATAAATAAAACAGTGGCAAGTTGAAGAGAAGAAAGTAATGTAGGGTAAAATAGCACTGGGCCAGTTTTCACAATGGAGGGATGCAAACAGAGGGCCCTCTGAGAGCCTATATTAGGGCTGGTGCTATTTGAACAGTGAGATGATCAAGTTTGCTAATGACAGCAAATTATTTAGGGTGATTTGAACAAAAACAGATTTGGGGAGCCCCCACCAAGATTTCTACAAATGGGAAGAATTGGCACTATAATGGCAGATGTATTAAAATTATGCTTTTTCAGACATTAGATCCAAACTTCAAGCATAAATGTATAGTGCCTGAGCTGGCAGTAACTAACCAAGAAGAGATCTGAGCTGATTTGTTGGTTCCTGGGAGGGGGAAAAAGGCAAATTCCATATAAGGCACAGTTGGAAAAGCAATTGGAAATAACAATGGCAATATCATACCATCCATATAACACATGTGTTGTATTCATAATTGTGTGTAGTTCTGGTCACCACAGTTGGGGAAGAATATGTAAAGCTGAGAGGGATTTAGCAAATGGCAACCAAACATGATCAGGGAAGCATCATTTGATATATTTTAGCTTAGAGAAATAGAAAGAAAGAGGAATCATGGTAGATGTATACACAATTGGGTATAATATGGAGAATGTGGATCAGGAGATTTTTTTTTTCTTTGTAATAATGCCAAAATCCAGAGTTATCCAATGAAGCTAAATGGTGTAGGGGGAGGGAGAATCCAGGACGATTTAGACAAAAGGAAGGCTTTTCCACGTAACACAGTTGAACTGTGGAATTTGCTACCACAAATTGTAGTGATGAGCATTCACTTGGAGCCATACCAGGAACAATGGCAACAGCTGCGGCTATTTGATTGCCCAGTCACTGAAAGTACTTTGTATCCACTGCCCCTTGTTCTGGTTTGCATTTTCGTTGGTTTTGCCCAAATTCTGGGCCACTGTTTTCATATCTGTTTCTACACTTCAACTGACCCCAAACCATTTCCAGCCTCCCCCCCCATGACATCACAAGGCTCATCCCTGTGACACCTCACCTGGTCTCAGATTTTGGCCCTGAAATCTCAGGGAATGGACACACTGCTGATCCAGAAGTTCCAGTGCTGCTTCTAGTTGGACTACCACCTGCCTTTCAACTGGAAGGTATAAATTTCTAGTGCCATGACAGCAGACCACTTTAAGGATTGTTTTTCTGATGCTATCTATAAGTAGCAGAAAATAAAACCTGAATGGAATTTGTGGTAGTTTGCATGTTCTGTCTCCCTCCTGGACATGTCAATCAGGGAGAGGAAAAACAGGCAAAAGCACTTAAGGCATCCAGGAAGGGACAGGGGGGATTCTGTTGTTATCTCTCTGTTTCCTTGCACCCATTCAAGGTAATGATCAAAGATATGACAGACAATGGCATCTCCTGTGTGGGGAAGCAGACAGATCTCTACCACCAGTGTGAGTTTACTGAACCATTCCAAATGGCAATAAATCCTCAAAGGGGACCATGTGAAAATGATACTGGGCATGCAGCCTTGTTGTAAGGAAGGGGTATTATGCGAACAGTGGTAAATTTATGCCATTTTATTGAATTATGAACAATCTTATTCTCACATTGGCCTAGATCCACTGGCTAGTCACAACTACAGTAGACCTATTGAGTTCATCACTAACAAGTACATCAACACTTACGTAAATCACACTGCTATACTGTAGTTGTGACTGGCCACTGGATTTAGGGCACAATCTGCAGCTGTTTTACTTGTCATCCCTCTAGTCCTGCTTGTAAATAAGTTTAAATTACAGCCTCATCAAGGAGTTGTTCCTCCAGTCCATCTCCCTCTGGAATTATCTTCTGAAGTATTTAAAGAGGTGTTTTGTCTACCTTTTAGAAATGAGTTTTCAAAAATATTCTAATCATTTACATATTGATGTTTATTTGTACCTAAAAAAACCCTTGCACATCAGTTTGGACATTTGTTTGAGCAGGTTCTGCTGCATCTGGAGAAGAGTACATTCTGTCAACCCCTGGGGAGCAGGAAAGGTGGCCTTGTGGTAGGCTAAAGAAAGAACATTAGCAGTGTTCAGGAATCATTTCATGAACATGGGAGCAGGACAGCACTTAGCTCCACCATCTCCACTGTTTTCTTCATCATGTGGAAAAATGAGGTCCCTAAAGAAGAGGCTTTCCACTTGGACAAGAGTCATTGACAGCCACCATACAAAGAAGAAGAGCCTCCGTGCCCCTTCAGACATGCCAATTTTCATTTGAAAAATGTGAGAGCCAAAGGAGGGGCTGGGCACTCCCATCTCCCATGTTGAAAAATCTTGAGGACAGTTTTTATGCTAGCGCAGATGGATGCTGCTCTCCCGAACTCCAAACACGATATAATAAATAAACGCAAAGGAAATGTTATATATGCCTATACAGGATCAGCTGTACAGTTGTAATCCCTCCATTTTCTCCATGTTTCTGCTTCTGTCCATTCTAGCTATTTAGAAATTTTGAGACAGGGAGCTGAAAAGCAGAATGGTGGCCAGATAGCTGTCAAATGGCAGAAAGGAGATAACCACGGGCATGGATGCATATATGGATATTGGAGCACTTCCTCTTCAGAGGAGGAGGAACTGTACCTACTAACATATAAAGGAAGTTTTTTTCTTCCTGCCTCAAAGAACTCTGTCAAAAAAGGAAAAGAAAAGGGATGGTTGTTTGCTCAGCGCCCCTATCTTAATCTTGGTATCAGTTTGCTGCTGCTCTTCGCATTGTGAGCAGAGAGCAGCTACAACCATTGTGGCTTGAGCATTCTTTGCTCACTGGGGAAAGAGGGACAGGCAGAGCAGTTTCTATTTTGTTTCTGAACAGTTTTGATCGTACTTTATTTTGTCTAAAAATAAAATCTCCCAATTGCTAGGATCTCTCAGCCTGCATGGTCACATTGGACCATGTTGGCTGGAGGAGTTCAGGAACTAGAGTCCAAAGAAATAATTTTCCCTAATAGTATAGTTATTAGTATTTTATTGATCACTACAGCAAAGCCAGCAAGTGTATTTTAAATAACATAATAGTAAGTATGGATCTCCCATAATCATTGGGATTTTTGGCATAACACAAATTAATATATTATAAAAATAAGGGTTGTAGGATCTACTTAGCTCCATAAACATGTAGCTAACTAGTGTTTCCTGGCCTGTATGTATGCACATGTCAGATTGTGCAGGGAGGACTGTCACAGTTTTCCTGGCTTTGCATAAATAATTGGGTTCCTCCTTTAATTTCATCTGAATTCAAAGCATCTGGCTGAGAACAGATTTTATTTACATACCCCAAAGATGACTAAAACATTTCAGTAGAATCTTTGTTTTGATGTGATAAGTATCTTTCAGGTGAGTAAAAGGGAAAGCGTAATGAAGTGGAATTCAGCCTGAAGTGCAGCTGAGAGGCTCAAATTATCTCCCGCTCCATATTCTCTTCTCCCACAGCAGGTGAATGGGGCCCATGAAATCCACTATCACATCCTTCCTTATTCATCATGATAGTATACAAAAAGCAAGTATTTTATCCTTGCCAGTGACACAGACTGAGTATTTTCACAGAAAAGGTATACATTTCTTTGATGGCTGGATGTAGAGGGAAATGTTTCCCAGCTTTTGATCTCTTGTTTCTAAAGTAAGTTCTGAGAAGATAACAATGAGTGTTTATATAACATTGTGTTGCTGAAAAGCTCCACTGCTGATGAAAAGGCACACCTGTGTTTCACATGAGGTGGAAACAAATATGAAATGTGCCTACAAGATGCCACAAAGTTACTGAGGTCATACAGAGGTTTCAAGTACAGAGAAAGAGTGACTTTTAACAAGGACCAAACCTGTGCAAAAGACTGGCACTGTTTCCCTTCTCCACTTTAAGTTGCCTAAGGCAGCCCAACCTTCACTGTACTCTCATCAGGCAGGTGTTGTGGCCAAAGCTGCTGGTGATGCTCATCAAAGGCCCAGCGGTGCTTGACCTCTCTGATCCAGCTTCAGATCTTTGTTCCCAGCATCCATGTGGGTGTTTTGCCCACAATGTTCTGGAATGGCAACTTCCTACACATAGTCTTTGCAAGCAAAGACCTTTAATAAGAACATTCAGACAAGCTTTTGGCCACTTAGTGGCTGATGCTGAATGGTCTTTTAATGCAGGAGTGATTGTTGCCCAGAACTCCATTCATAAGCTCCATCTCTGTTCTTCCTTCTTCTGCTTATCTCTACCTGTGGCTGGCATCAGGAAGCAGCTCACCCACCATGGCATTGTCATGGTAACTGCTGCACCCACTTATGTCCTCTTGCCATTTCTCCACAGTTCTCCCCCCTCCACTCACCAAATAGAGAAGGATGGCAGCTGTGTAGGACCAAACAGGGCCACACTCGCTGCTCATCATAGCAACTGGAGTAGTCTTGTGCAAAAACAACCCAAAACCTTCTTCTGGACCTCTGTTGTTTCCACAGACTAAAACACTGCACACGTGGGCATGAAATCTGCAGTTGTCTATGTTGCTCAGAGCAGTTGTTCTCAAACTTTTCTCAAACACATTTGCTGTACCTGCAGAATGGCTTTTGTTGTTCCTCTATTAAGCAACTACCATGCCCGCCCTTAGCATTGCATTCCACAGTTCAAGAAACTCACAAATAATTAAATCCATGAAACTGAAACCCAGAAATGTGAAAGTCTGACTAATGAGAATTCTGGATCATCATGTGCAATTTCCTCACTCCCCCTTTAGTCCAGGGTGAGTTTCACAAGCCAGAGATCCCTCTGGCCAATGCTTTCACTGCAAAAGCTCTCCTTGCTGCAGAGAGTTAGCAAGAAACATCAGTCTACTGTTCTGCCCAGAAGTGCAATTGCAGAGTGATATCCTTTTAATGGTGTGCTTTTTAAACTGCCTTTTTTTCAATTCTGTTGTAGTATGCTAATTTGTTTAAACGGTGTTTTAATGTTATATGATTATATCATATTGTGTTTTTAATTGTGTTGCGGAGATTAACTCTGTTATGATCTATCAAAAGTCCCAGTTTGAAGAGTAAGGCAGGGTATAAAATGAATTAGTGAACCAATGAATAAACTTGAGGAAACAAAAAATGGTGGTGGCAACTGTGGCCCTTGAATATTACCTACCTTAAAGATCAGATAAGAGAGGATCAAAAATATTACCTACAAAGAGACTGTCTCTTAAGAGACCATCTAAAGACCTCTTAAGAGCTCTATTCCTCTTATCTCTGCTTATAGAGGACAGAATACAGCCATAACCCTGCTTTGCCATGTTGCCTTTGTGTGCTACTGCTCTGGCAGGAACACGGTGGCCAGTCTAGTACTTCCAATATGATATCCCGTTGTAGCATGACCAAAGTACAGAGCCAGAACCATTCTACTCTTTGCATACTGATGGGTCATAATGGCTAAGAGAGTTAGTACAAAATTAATCCCAAATTTGAACCTTCTCGCTACCAAGAACTCACTAGCTAACTATAGTTATGCGACACTCTTTCAGCCTCACTTGGGACCCCCACAACCAATCTGCAATATAAGGGACTATAATACTGACTTGCTTTATAAGGTTGTGGCAAGGATTACAATTAGGTAGTAGGGTGAAGCTCTTAGAACACTTGGATGTACTAAATAAATGTTAAGGATGAGTATTTTTACATGGGAAAGAACACAACTACGCTTGAAGTTATATTTGGGAGTCCCATTTGGGTCCCAATTGGAGTCCCATTTGGGAGAAAGGCAGGATATGAATCAAGTTAAACAAAAAATAAAGCTGGATTGCCAGCAGAGGCCCCTGCTCCAGGAAATCAATGGAGACAGCCTAGTGCCGCTTGCTCCACTTCATGACCTTGTCCCAGTGCTCTGATTGGCTTGGCTTTGTTCTGGTTAGAGTCCTCCTTGTTGCAAGCAAGAAGTTGGTTGTAGAGACAAAAAGCAGAGATCTTAGCTCTAGAGATCGGGCAGACCTGGCAATAGCAGTGGGTCATGGGATGAGGCAAGATGTGACCCCACTGGCATACCCTATCCCGGGGACTATAAATTCAATATCAGATATGCCCACCATGCCAGAGAGGTTGCTCGGATAGGCACGTAGGCAAAGAGGTCGAAAACTGAAAACAGGTCAAGACCAGAAAAATCCCTAGTCCCGTAGCCCAAGGAGACCTCAGGCAGTACACATCTACATAGACAAAGGGTCCTCAGCCAACAATAGCCAACTTGAGGGGATTAGCGTGTTTTCCCCAGGTTGAGCAACTGTGATTCTGGAAAGATCCTACCAGGCGAGGTCCATCTAGATAAACTTACACTGCAACCCTTTGCAACTGCAAGCCGGAACACTTGCAACACAGTATAGAATCATAGAATCATAGAAATGTAGAGTTGGAAGAGACCACACGGGCCATCCAGTCCAACCCCTTGCTATGCAGGAACACCCTCAAAGCACTCCCGACAGATGGCCATCTAGCCTCTGCTTAAAAACCTCCAAGGAAGGAGACTCCACTACACTCCGAGGCAGCATGTTCCACTGCCGGACAGCCCTGACCATCAGGAAGTTCTTCCTGAGGTTCAGGTGGAATCTCCTTTCCTGCAGCTTGAATCCATTGCTCCTTGTTCTGGTCTCTGGAGCAGCAGAAAACAAGCCCTCTCCTTCCTCTACATGGCATCCCTTCAAATATTTAAACATGGCTATCATGTCCCCTCTTAACCTTCTCTTCTGCAGACTAAACATACCCAGCTCTCTAAGTCTGTCCTCATAGGGCATGGCTTCCAGGCCTCTCACCATTTTGGTCGCCCTCCTCTGGACTTGCTCCAGGTTGACCATGTCCTTCTTGAATTTGGGTGCCCAGAACTGGACACAGTATTCAAGATGAGGTCTAACTAAAACAGAGTAGAGCGGTACCAGTACCTCCCTCGATCTAGACACCATACTCCTGTTGATGCAGCCGAGAATTGCATCAGCTTTCTTGGCTGCCGCATCACACTGCTGACTCATGTTCAGCTTGTGGTCTGTGAAGACTCCTAGATCCCTTTCACATGTACTGCTATCCAGCCACGTGTCCCCCATCCAATATTTCTGTATTCCATTTTTTCTACCTAAGTGTAGGACCTTACACATCTCTCTGTTGAATTTCATTTTGTTAGCCTTGGCCCAGCTCTCCAATCTGTCCAGGTCATTTTGAATTTTGATCCTGTCCTCTGGCGTATTAGCAACCCCTCCCAATTTGGTGTCATCTGCAAATTTAATGAGCATGCCCTCTATTCCTTCATCCAAGTCATTGATGAAGATATTGAACAGCATTGGGCCCAAGACAGAACCCTGTGGCACCCTACTAGTCACTTCTCCCCAGGATGAAAAGCAGCCATTCGTGATCACTCTTTGGGTTCGGTCGCTCAACCAATTACAAATCCAACTAACAGTAGCCCTGTCCAGCCTGCATTTTACTAGTTTCTTTGCAAGAATGTCATGGGGTACTCTGTCAAATGCCTTACTGAAATCGAGATATGCTACATCCACAACATTCCCTTCATCTATCAAGCTAGTAACTCTATCATAAAAAGAGATAAGATTAGCCTGGCATGACTTAGAAACATAGAATCATAGAATCATAGAAATGTAGAGTTGGAAGAGACCACAAGGGCCATCCAGTCCAACCCCCTGCCATGCAGGAAAACCCTCAAAGCACTCCCGACAAGTGGTCATCCAGCCTCCACTTAAAAACCTCCAACGAAGGAGACTCCACCACACTCCGTGGCAGCACATTCCACTGCCAGACAGCCCTGACCATCAGGAAATTCTTCCTGAGGTTCAGGTGGAATCTCCCCTCCTGCACCCTGTATCCATTGCTCCTTGTCCTGGTCTCAAGAGCAGGAGAAAACAAGTCCACTCCCTCCTCGACATGACATCCCTTCAAATATTTAAACATGGCTATCATATCCCCTCTCAACCATCTCTTCTGCAGACTAAACATACCCACCTCTCTAAGTCTGTCCTCATAGGGCATGGCTTCCAGGCCCCTCACCATTTTGGTTGCCCTCCTCTGGACCTGCTCCAGCTTATCCATATCCTTCTTGAATTGGGGTGCCCAGAATTGGACGCAGTATTCAAGATGAGGTCTAACCAAAGCAGAATAAAGTGGTACCAACACCTCCTTTGATCTAGACACCATACTCCTATTGATGCAGCCAAGTATTGCATTGGCCTTCTTGGCTGCCGCATCACACTGCTGACTTATGTTCAGCTTGTAGTCTATTAAGACTCCTAGATCCCTTTCACACGTACTGCTATCCAGCCACGTGTCCCCCATCCTATATTTCTGCATACCATTTTTTCTGCCTAAGTGTAGGACCTTACATTTCTCTCTGTTGAAATTCATTTTGTTAGCCTTGGCCCAGCTCTCCAATCTGTCCAGGTCCTTTTGAATTTTGATCCTGTCATCAGGCGTATTAGCAACCCCTCCCAATTTGGTGTCATCTGCAAATTTGATCAAATTTGATCTATTCCTTCATCCAAGTCATTAATGAAGATATTGAACAGCACCGGGCCCAGGACAGAACCCTGTGGCACCCCACTAGTCACTTCTCTCCAGGATGAGAATCTGCCATTGGTGACCACCCTTTGGGTACGGTCAGTCAACCAGTTACAAATCCACCTGACAGTAGCCCTGTCCAGCCCACATCTTACTAACTTCTTTGCAAGAATGTCATGGGGAACTTTGTCAAAGGCCTTACTGAAATCAAGATATACTATGTCCACGGCATTCCCTTCATCTATCAAGCAAGTAACTCTATCATAAAAAGAGATAAAATTAGTCTGGAATGACTTATTTTTGAGAAATCCATGTTGACTTTTCGTAATTACGGCATTGTTTTCTAAGTGATTAGAAACTGACTGTTTGATGATCTGCTCCAGGATCTTTCCAGGTACTGATGTCAGGCTGACTGGGCGATAATTATTTGGGTCCTCTTTTTTCCCTTCTTGAAGATGGGGACAACATTTGCCCTCCTCCAGTCTGCCGGAATTTCTCCTGTCCGCCAAGAGTTTTCAAAGATTATAGCAAGAGGTTCCGCAATGACCTCTGCTAGTTCTTTTAAAATCTTAGGATGCAATTCATCTGGCTCTGGAGACTTGAATTCATCCAGTGTGGCCAGGTATTCCTGTACTACTTCTCTACCTATTCTGTGCTGCATTTCCCCCACTTCCTCACCTGCTCCCCAAACGCCAGGTTGAGTGTTTTTATCCTTTTGGGAAAAAACTGAGGCGAAGAAGGTGTTGAGGAGTTCTGCCTTTTCTCTTCCTCCTGTTATTAATTCACCATCTTCCCTGTACATGTTTTTCTTAACACTTAGCTCAGCTGAGAGTTCTTTAGTCAACCATTCCGGTTTCTTCAGATGCCTTCCATTTTTCCTCCTTAATGGCACGGTCTTAGCCTGTGCCTTCAGTATCTCCCTTTAAAGAACTCCCATGGATTCTGAACTCTTTTCTCATTGACTATTCTTGACCACGGGATTTCAGCCAGCAGCTCCTTCAGTTTACAGAAGTCTGCTTTTTTAAAATCTAAGACGAGTGCCTGGCTACACTTGTCTTCTCTTCCCCACTGAATGCCAAATTCTAATAGGGCGTGGTCACTCTCTCCTAAAGATCCAACCAGTTCTACGTCATTAACAAGGTCTTCCCTGTTGGTCAGGATCAGATCCAGAATATTTGATCCCCTTGTCGCCTCTTCCACCTTCTGGACCATGAAACTGTCTGCAAGACAAGCAAGAAACTTGCTGGACCTTGCCGCCTTTGCAGAGTTTAATTGCCAACATATATCCGGGTAGTTGAAATCTCCCATTGTTACTGTATCTCTCCTTTTTGAATGTGCAATCATTTGGTCTATGAAAGCACCATCGAGGTCCTCAGTCTGGCTTGGAGGTCTGTAGTAAACCGCCACTATAATATCCCTATTGTTTCTCGCTCCCTTAATTCTTACCCAGATGCTCTCAACCTGGCTTCTGGTGTTCAAGTCATGGATCTCTTCACAGGTGAAAACATCCTTGACATATAAGGCTACTCCTCCTCCTTTCTTATTTGGTCTATTTCTACAAAATAGGCTATACCTCTCTATTCCTACATTCCAATCGTGAGACTCATCCCACCAGGTCTCAGTGATGCCTATCAAATCGTATTTATTTTGTTATACTAGGAGTTCAAATTCATCTTGTTTGTTTCCCATACTCTGTGCATTAGTGTAGAGACACTTAAGTCCTCGTGCCCTTCCTGCAAGTCCCATAGCATTGTTTCCGCACCTCCCACGATTGGATGCTATTCCTACTTGGCCAATATCATTTGGGCCTTTTTCCCCCCCACTTGCCGAGTCCTTGTCCTGGATAATCTTGTCTCCCTCCCCAGCTGTACTTAGTTTAAAGACCTCCTAATCCTCCTTGTGAGACTGTTTGCAAAAACGTTTCTGCCTAGTTTTGTGAGGTGCAGCCCATCCCTTGCCAGAAGCCCATGTTCCTGGAATTTCAAGCCATGATCCAAAAAGCCAAACTGTTGGCGGTGGCAAAATGTGCGGAGCCAGTTGTTGACCTCTACTATTGTCCCTTCCCTTCGTGCACCATATCCTTGAACAGGGAGGATTGATGAAATGACCACCTGCACACCAAGGTCCTTAAGCTTTCTCCCCATAAGCTCGTAGTCCTTTGTGATGTGTTGGAACCAACCGTGTCGTTGGTTCCAACGTGAACCAAAACGAGGGGCTTACGGTCAGTGGGCTTGACCAGCCTGGCTAGCCTCTCTGTTACGTGGTTAATCTTGGCCCCAGGAAGACAGCAGACCTCTCGATTGAGCTTGTCCGGTTTGCAAACTGCCGGTTTGGTTCCTCTGAGCAAGGAGTCCCCAACCACCAGAACTCTCCTCCTCTGAGGCCTGTCCGGGGTTCTTCGACAAGCAGATTCTTCCAGGATTGCCGGGGCATTGTGTTGAGGCTGGGAGTGCTGGTCTTCCCAATGTTGGATGCTGTCCTGTTGGTGTTCAAGTTCCAGTTGCAGAAGTTGGATTCCTTCTTGCTGTTGTTCTGTTCCCTCCTTTTGGTGTTCCTCATCTTTCATAACACCAAGAACGTTGAAGCGATTCTGTAGTTTGAGAGTCTCTGTTTCCTTCCTGGCCCTTCTACTTCTCCGTGTGACATTCCTCCAAGCATCGCTTTCCTGGCTCATGGAACTAATTTCCTCATCTGGCAGCTCCTCCGCATATCTGATCTTCAAGAAGGTCCTCTCTGCCGTATCCAAGAAGTCCTCACCTTCCCTAATAAGATGAAGATTAGAAACCTGTGCCTCCAGCTGCCGAACCTTGTCCTCCAAGAAGGTGACCAGCTTGCACTTGCTGCAGGTGTACCCGACAACATCTTGTGGCAAGAAAAGGAACGTGCCACAAGTGCTACAGGTGACAGCAACAGCTCCCTCACCTTCCATACTTGATAATACAGAGAATAGTTGTTTAAAAAAAAACAAAAAACAAAAACAAAAAAACTTATTTTTGAGAAATCCATGTTGACTTCTCATGATTACCGCCTTGCTTTCTAAGTGATTAGCAACTGACTGCTTAATGATCTGTTCCAGGATCTTTCCGGGTACTGATGTCAGGCTGACTGGGCGATAATTATTTGGGTCCTCTTTTTTCCCTTCTTGAAGATGGGGACAACATTTGCCCTCTGCCAGTCTGCTGGAACTTCTCCTGCCCTCCAAGATTTCTCAAAGATTATAGCAAGCAGTTCCGAAATGACCTCTACCAGCTCTTTTAATATCCTAGGATGCAATTCATCTGACCCTGGAGACTTGAATTCATCCAGTGTGGACAGGTATTCCTGTACCACCTCTCTACCTATTACGTGCCTCATTTCCCCTGCTTCCTCACCTGCTCCCCAACCGCCAGGTTGAGTGCTTGTATCCTTTTGGGAAAAAACTGAGGCAAAGAAGGTGTTAAGTAGTTCTGCCTTTTCCCTTCCCCCGTGAGTAATTCTCCATCTTCTCTGTGCAGCGACCCTATCGTCTCCTTCTTTTTCCTTTTGCTGCGGACGTATTTAAAAAAGCCCTTTTTATTGTTTTTAATGTCTCTGGCCAGCCTAAGTTCGTTCTGTGCTTTAGCCTTTCTGACCTCCTCCCTACATCTCCTGGCTACTTGCTTAAATTCTTCTTTGGTGGTTTCCCCCTTCTTCCATTTCCTATGCATATTTCTCTTCAAACTTAACTCAGCTGAGAGTTCTTTAGTCAACCATTCTGGTTTCTTCAGATGCCTTCCATTTTTCCTTCTTATTGGCACAGTTTTAGACTGTGCCTTCAATATCTCCTTTTTAAGGAACTCCCATACCTCCTGAACTCCTTTCCCTTTCACTATTCTTGACCACAGAATTCCAGCCAGCAGCTCCCTAAGTTCTCCCTTATCTTCTCCTTCCCACTGAATGCCAAATTCCATAAACCAATCATGCAAATGACCAAGTTGCCATTGTTTGGTATTCCTTCCTTTGTTGTGACCATTGTTCTCCCTGGGAGAGGGCCTGCCCTCAAGGTACACTCTGCCCTTGAAGTAGTCTTAGTTTTTGAGGGTCTCTTTGAAGAACTCCCCACCACACTAGCAGACCAGCACTCTGTCAGTTGAGTGATCCCCTCAGCTGTCTCTTTGCTGAGCTCCATTCTTCTTGCCGCTTCCTGAACCGAAGACTTCAGGATAGGTGCAGTATCTCCACCTCTACATTCCCTTTGCTATATTCCCTATCCATTTTTCACCTCTTTTTCTTCTCAATAGGCCTTGTGTGCATGAGTGAGTGAGTGCGTTGCTGTGTGATAATATATTCATTTTAATGAAATTTGTTTATTTGATACATCTGTCTGGCTTTTTGTTTGGCCTGACCCTGTAAAGTTGGGTAAAAGATCCTGCTGGGTTACCCTGCCCCTCGTTTTGCTATAGCCAGTGTTCTGCTAATTTCCCCAATCTTAGCATTTTTGGAGCAAATCAAGGTGTCTCCCAAGGGACCCCCAAAAGTCAGGGTAACAGAGACACTCTGGGAGCTCACAAGGAGGTGTGGAAGAGCTTAGAGTCAGAGCTACCCATGCTCACCTCATTTGTTCCAGTGTCTTCTGTGTAACGTTTTCTTTGGAACAAAATAACCCCTCCAACCCTTACCCCTCCAAAAAAAGTAAAAAAAAAAAAAGACCAGATCAATGCAGCAGGTTTTTTTTAATGAGATAAGGTTCAGCAAGGCTTATTCCCAAATATATAAGATTACATCCTAACAGTACCAGATACACACACACACACACACACGCTGGTTCAGAAGTAAATCCTGCTGATTTCAATAGATCTTACTCCCAGATGCCTAAAATCCTATACATACTAACTTACAAATAAGTCCTATGATCTCCACTGGGTAGATGGGAAGCAAGACTGTATTCATTTCAGAGATAATTATGTGTATCCATCTTTTCTGGGCCTAGAAAGAGAGCAAAGGGTAAAGAATTTCTCATGAGGTAGGCAGACAGGAACCTCACCCTGCCAGGGCAAATTCTTCCCTTATTCTCTTTCTCTCCTCTCCCTTTCAAAGCCAGAGGAGCAGGAAAAATAATTCTAGCCCATGAGTTGTAAATGCTTTTAAGAAGCTGTTGAAGGGAACAATTGGGAAGACTGTCTCTGGTGACCAGGGAGATCCAATGACTTCAGCAATAAGTGAAGCATAGCAGGCATTGGCAGGATATTCTGAAAGCTGGGAAGGTGAAGACCATGAAGGAGCAAAGGGAGAAAAGGAAGGAACCAAAAGAGGGGCCACCACTTCTGGTGCCCAGGCTGGCAGGCTCTAAGCTACACTTCTGTACAAGGGCCTAAAGGGGTGCTCTCCTAGTGCTTTTGCCTAGTAAAAGCCCTGGGGGATTCCTCAGTTCATCCATCCTGCTCACTCCCACTTTTCAGATTTAAAAGAAAGTAAACATCCTAGCAACATGCAAAAGATGAGCACAAGAAAGAGAATAAAATTGCAGAATATTAGTTAAAGTCATACATCGATATGTGTATAAGCATGGAATTATACAGTACTGCCATCACAGATGACATGAACTCCAAATGTCAGTCTGAACAACTGCATCCCACCCCATGGCACTGATGACTGTAAGCATTCCAACTCACAGGATATCACTTATCACTTTTTTCAGTGATAAAATGCTACTTTTTGGTTGCTTAGAGAAATTTGGCACTCGTACAACAGCAGCAGCCCAAAGGAATTAGAATATTCTGTATCAAATGAAAAATAACTGTATATAGATTTATGTTCACTGTTAGGGAAGACCAATATGCAGGAGGGGTTGCATTTAATTAATGCCTGTGTGACTATGGTACAAATCACAAAGTCCTCAGTTCAACTCTGACCAGGGCTGGGAATATACTAGATTGTTGTTGTTGCATGCCTTCAAGCTGTTTCCGACTTAATGGCAATCCTAGCCTATCTTAGAACCTATCACAGGATTTTTGGGGGCTGAGAATGTGTGATGCACCCAAGGACACCCAGTGGGTATCTATGTCCAAGTGGGGAATTAAATCCTGGTCTCCATGTAAATTATACTCTTTCTCGAACTCATTTAGCTCCCTTCTGAAATACAACAATCACAATACTCTTAATCTAATTTACAGGGATGTTCTATGAATAAGTGAGATAAATATATCTGAAGTACTTTGAAAACTAGTTTCTATATCCATGTTAAATATTATTTTAACATTATAGATGATAAGGAACTTCTGTCTCACATTCAGTGATGTCTCCTGCTTTGTGTGTTACGTGTGGATTCAGAAAAGCTGGATCTAAAACCATAAATGAATCATGGAAAAGTGAGTATTTCTAAGCTTCCGTTTCTTACCTGTAAAGTGGACTGGATGACATAAGGCTTTTAAAACCCTTTTGACTTTAACAAAGTACTACCAGGGAACCCTATAACAATTAATAAGAGGCATTACTGCTGGGCTTTTAAAAATAGAGAAGGAGCACCTTTTCCCAGCCTTGCAGCTGCAGAATAACGGGAAAGAAAGAAAGGAAGGACTAAAGGAAAGTCGTTGAGAGATTTCTGTCTTCCGTCCAGCTTTGGAAGATGAGCTCTCAAAAGGCCGACAAAAACACTTGGGCTGGGTTACTGTTGTTTTAGCTTAGTGGAAGCCTTTAAAGCCTTGGCTGAGAACCAAGAAAGAATACTAGATGTTTTGGTCTTTCTCTTATTTGCAGTGATACATAATGGGAAAAGCACAATCTCTGAGGTCTGTGTAACTCTTGCTTGCTAGTTCTTCCTTACTTTGTATCACTATCTGAATATCACACCACTGGAAATTCAGGCCAGCAACACGCAAGTTCATAAGAAGGCTGTTGGTAGAACCCAGTTTTTTCACAGTTGTATTCAAGCATAGCTTTTCTATCTCAGATGTCATCTTGGAGGATTTTCCATTCTGAGAAACTGTAATGATTGACCAAAAATTGTTATTTCAATGGGAAGGTTGGGTTCATCAAATAAACCTTTCTCTTGATCAGTTAGTACTCTAAGCAGATGTTTACTTCTTTCTGATTTTATTTATACACTTCTACAGTTTCCTAGCCAAAAGAAAGCTCTGCTACAAACCTACTCATGTTCAAATTGTGCCATATAGTACATTTTCTATGGAAATAGCTAGGTAGTATTGGAAATACGGGGAATGAATAAATACATAGGCAGAATTATCTACCTTTGCATGTGCTAGAAATCCATTAGTCAGTCATCTATGCACCTAACTGCTACTTCTTTCTTTGTACTTGCAGAGGTACTCCTGGTTTTCAATTAAGCACACAAGTAATTTTCCCCTCACCATATCCTCCCAATGCTCTTTCTCTTCTCCCTTGCCTTCTCCCTTTTTTTCTTCTTCTCGTTGCATCCTGGTATTTCTTCAGCCTGTTCTTCTGTTCCCTCTTCTTCCCCTTTCTCTGTCTTTCTCTTTTATATTTTAAAAAGTTTGCATGATGTGAATAAAGAACCATCCGTTGTGCCGAGCATGTTGTTTTGGCTACCATTTTTCTGACCCATGTGGAGCTCCCAAGAAGGCCTCTAGAGAAATGAATTATGCTCAGGCTGACTGTAGTTCCCTCACTGATGTTTAAGGCAGCCCTTCAAAAAGTCTTCAGTTGGCTTATCCTTTAAAACTCACCTTAGTTTGGCCATTTGAGATAGTTCAACAACCTTAATAAACCAATCTTCAATCCACTTCAACTTCACTCCACTTTCAGCTGGTGCAAATAATATTCTTGCAGCAGTTATCATATAATGAAGAACCTGTTCATATTTACAGTCCAGATCTTTATCCATAAGCCTCCCCAGGCCGTTTTAAGGCTCCTCCCAACTTCCAGTTCACTAGGTCTTGTTAAAGAGATTGGGAGGAGCACTGCAAAATTGGAGCCTGCTCTCTAGGACATCTGGAGAAATTTATTTCAGTACTTTTGTACTCCAGTACTTTTTAGATATTGGGAGCCCTTCACGTTCTTCTACTTTGCTGGAGAAGATCGGAACAGCAAATTATGACAAAGTTTTTAGAGAATGGGCTGGGGGGTGCTGTACCATTCTAATTTTAATTGCTATCTTTTAATCTCTTTTTAGCTGTTTTAATTCTTTAATAGTTTAATTCGGTTTTAATATGTACCATTTATATGTTTTTAAATTGTATTGTTTTAACATGCAAGCTGCTTTGAGGTCAGATTTTGGACAAAAACTAGGATACAAATAGAGATAACAACAATAACAAATTAAGGTGATGAGAAATGCACAAAATCATACCTTCTTTGAAGTCTTCTATCTTTTTATTATATACATAAATGATCACAGAACTGTATATAGTTCTCCAGCACATCATGGTTTCTTTTAAAACAGGGTTTCTCAACCATATTGTTATTCAATATGCTACATAAAGCTACTGAAAGAGGTTGTCCAGAGCTCTGGAGTAAGGTGCCACCAATATGCTGTCAAAAACCAGCTTCTTGTCACTTAACACCAAACAAATAGTTGGAACTCTTAATTCAATAATGCACAGTTCCACAGCGCAGCAGCTACAACTTTTACTGAGCTGACCTGACTTGAGTAAAGTCATCTGTGTCTTACTTACATTATGTCTCAATGATCATATGCCTTGTACCTGGAGTACACTTGAAGGATGTCAAGAAGTTTCAACCTCTGACAAACACAGAAGCTAGTCTGCTAACTGATGGCCCTTTCCACACGGGGTAATTAAAACGGTGTAGAGCGACCTCTAACGGAGGTCGTCTACACCGTGGAGTGCGCTGGGGCATTTATAATTTTGAGGTTCTACACCTCAAACCACCCTGAAGCGACCAGAAGTGGTGGCACCACGTGTTTTTTAAAAACCACTTTTCAAGTGGTTTCTATAAAACACGAGCATGCAGCCCCGTTCTACCCCATCACAGCACCCCGGTGTAGATTTGCAGGCGCGCGCAAGTGCATGCCTGAAGATCTGCCAAGAGGTGGGCTTCTGGCTGGCGAGCTTCTCCGGTTGGTGGAGAGCCTCTGCCAGTCGTAAGCCGCCATTTTGGATGCCGCCGGACGCCGCCGGACGCCGCAGGAGTGTGGAGCAGCAAACTCACGCTGCTCCTCTTGGCAACAGACTTACCCAGCTTCTGGTAAGCTCCATTTCTGCGTGTTTTACCCCATCTCTCCCTCCACGTGTGGAAAGGGCCGATGTGTGGCACTGGCATAATTTTGCTCTGATATTGAAAGACCTGCATTGGTTGCCAGCTGGTTTTGGGTCCAAATGGAAGGTGTTGATTTTTAAAGGCTGAAAAGTGATTCATGAACTTTGCTTTCATCAAGAACAGCTTACACGCTACCAGACTCCGACCAGCTAGAGGCCACTGTGCCAGAGTGGCACTTGAAGTCAGAACAGCATACTAAATGCCTTAAGGCCAGGCTGTCTCGGGGACTGCTGTCTGGGTCACAAGATCTTCAACAAGGCCCATCTTGAATTTACCATTATCTGCAGAAGACTGCTTAACAGACATGTGGAGAGATGGCTTTCTCCCACGTTAATCCTAGAATATGGAATGCATTCCCCACCGATCAGTCACCATTGCTGTTGGTGTGAAATCATATCTTTTCACTGACATTTTAAACTGTTTTGATGTTTATTGTGACAATTTCAATAATTCATTTGTTTATTTTACTGATGTTTGCTGCTTTGAGTAGTTTTTTTTTAAAATAAGTTAGGTAAAGAGGTACCAAATAAATCAGGATTTACATCCCTGGTCACATTATCTCTAAATGTGAGTTAGCACATATTTCATTCTTGTGGACAGAGACTATGAATGTTCTTCAGAATATCAATGATACATTGTTGATCATGTTGTCACCCAAACCTTTAGGTGTCTTGTACTAGGAAGTTACACAGGTTGTAAAAGTGAAGAATTATATGTTATAGGTATATACAAAGCACCTCCCACCAATGGCACTTCCTTTCTGCTGTGGTTGATTGCAAGGTCCCGTGAAGCAAGAGAAACATGAATCGGGGGAACTAGACATAGTGACAGCCAATGTGGTATAGTGGTTTGAGTGTTGGTCTACAAGCCTGGAGACCAGGGTTTGATTCCCTGCTCAGTCATGGAAATCCACTGTGTGACCTTGGGCAAGTGGAATAATAGCAATAACAAAGTAGTGCGGAAAGGCCCAGGAATAGGACATTTTGAGTCAGACTCACTGATTGGCGCCTTTGTGGAACAGGGTGTGGCTCCCTCTCCTTTCAGGTCCCTCCAGACGCCAGAGACAGGGACAGCCATGTTAAGGCAGGTGCTGCACGCATGCCCAAACTTTCCCCTTTTATTCCCCTGCCAGTCAATGAATTCAACACATCCAGCTTTGAATTTAATTGGCTAAGGGAGTGGGCCTGAGTGGAGGCTGGTGGGATTCACTCAGGTCCGCCTGCAGGGTTTTCTAAGGAGCGCTGGGCGGGTGGGTCCGCATTTGGTGTTCGGTGGCAGCTCAGGAAGGAGCCTCGGATTGGCAGCAAAGGCAGCGGAGAAGGTGGTGGAAAAAGGCAGTGGAAAAAGGCAGTGGCGAGTGGTGGTGAGCATTGACGAGCAGCGGCGAGCAGTGGTGAGCAGCAGCGAGGCATCAGGGAGATGGGGCAGCAGTGTCCACTGGAGAGGTGGTGGTGGCATAAGCAGGTCACTTGGGTCCCGTGGCCCATGCGGCCTCGGCAGAGCTGGTCACACAACAGTCCTTTTAAGGATTACTTAACTGCAGCCACAGTGAGAGTGCGCTGTTCCTAGGCCTAGACCCGCGTTAGCCTGGTCAGGCATTCCTGGGTGGCGAAAGCACTTCCCACCCACAGCCCACTGCCCGGCACCCATCCTGCTTCACTCCAGCCCATCTCACCACCACTTCACATGGCACCCTTGTGTCCTCTGTTTGGGCAGGCCTTCGCCTCCCCTTGAGCTGGCTCTGCCCTCGCCTACCGGCCCTGGGCAGACTTTGTGCAGGTCACTATGCCCCCAAGAGGGCTGCTGCTGCTTCAGACTCATCCCTTCCCAGAACAAGAGGCCAAGCTGGAAAGGCTCAGAAGTCCTGGGCTGACTTGGGGTCCTTGAGAAGCTGCAAGCCCTGTGAGCCCCCTCCCCGGCACCAGCAGCCAGGTCTACCGGCAATGCTGAACTCAATGGCAATGTGCAGTCTCTAGAGAGGCTGGCAGAGAGGATGGAGCACTTGGAATCCAGATCGGTCACAGCTCTCCGAGCTCTGGCTGCAAATTCTCCGCAGCACCTAGCAGATTGCAGCCCCAGTCACAGCTGCAGGTTGTCCTCCTCGTCCAGCAGCAGCAGCAGCAGCAGCAGCTCTTCTGCATCAAGTGCAGCACCATTAGCCACAGAAGGCAAAAAGGAAGAAAAGGCAGAAGCAAGAGGCACAGGAGGTCAAGCAGGAGCGAGTCAGACAGCGCAGGGTCCCCGAGTGAGTCCAGGGCTGCTAAAAAACACTCCAAAGATTATCAGCAGTTGGCTGCCCACATCCCTGGGCTCCCAGGGTGGGCCATCAGAAGACAGCAAAGGGTTGAGTCCAGTGCCCCGCTCCTTGTCCTGCATGGGCAGGTAAGGCACAACCCAAGGGGTTGTCTGTTCAGGCCACTTATGGGGACCACAAGGACCCCCCTGGCCTCCATTTAAGCAAAAAGATCAGGGAGCGCACCTTAACGGGTACTTCGTAGATATTTTTTCTTTGCTTAAGCTGGAGAATGAGGAAGGGTGCACCTCCAAAAAACGCAGGAGGGAGGACCATGAGGCCTCTGTTGAGCAGTCATTTGATAACTAGTTGGTGGGCTACACGATTTTCATGGGGGTGATTCAGGCAGCTTATCCTGACAGGGAGTGGCAACTCTCAAACCACCTGGGCAATGTCCTCAAGGCACATGCCTTGGTGGATGACAGTGCCACCATCAAATACAATTCCACCTTCAGAAAGAGGGCATCAGAAAGTGTGCACACCAGGTGGGATCTCATCAATGACAAACTCTTGTTGGTGATTGTGGGGCCTCACATTAAGGGCCGACCTGAGGGCCCCAGGCTTTTTTGTTGGTCAGAGAAAAAAGATGATAGAAAGCTGGTTTGCTGGGAATTTAACCAGGGGAAGTGCCAGAGGGTACACTGCAGGTTCAATCACCTATGCGAATCATGTCTCGGCCCCCACTCCAGGCTCTCCTGCCCCTATTCAGCGGGAGGCCAGTTGAGCTCCCAATCTGGCACAGCTCCCTTGTCTGTGGGGGTCAGATGGGATGGCGGCACCAGCAGTGGCTCTGGAGCCCACAAGCAGTAGGGGTCAGCTGGCCCACACCCCGGTGCAGCTAGCAGTGCTCCTCTATCTCTTGGACACTTACGCTGATCAGGAGGCTGCAAATTTCATCCGGAAGAGTTTCACTGAAGGTTTTCAGATTCTGGCACTGGGCCCTCACCTGGCGTCAAATTCCGGCAACCTCAAGTCAGCTCAGAAACTCTCTCACATGGTAGTGTCCAATATTGAGAAGGAGTGCCTGGCCGGAAAGGTGGCAGGCCCCTTCCTTGAACCCCCTTTTCTCAACCTCTGAGTCTCCCCCCTTGGAGTGGTTCCTAAAAAGGCCTCTGGTGAGTTCTGGCTAATTCAACACCTTTCCTACCCACGGGGAAAGTCAATCAATGATGCCATTCCACCGGAATTCTCTTCAGTGCGGTATGCCTCCTTCAACCAGGCTATCCGGCTGATCAGGGCTTGCAATCCCAGGGCTCTTATGGCAAAATGCCACATCCACTCTGCCTTCCGGCTCCTCCCTGTCCACCCAGATGATCATTTTTTACTCGGGTTTAAGTTTGAAGGAGCATGATGCTATGACAAAGCCATGCCAATGGGATGCTCTGTCAGCTGTGCAGCCTTTGAGGCTTTCAGCACCTTCATCGAGTGGGCAGTCAGTTACAGGTTGCGGTCCCCCTTTATCACACAGTACTTGGATGACTTTCTCATGATGGGCAGGGCTCACCAGGATGATTGTGCTAGGTTGTTGGGGCATTTCCAGGCTTTGGTGGCTGAACTGGGCATCCCTTTTGCGCATGAGAAGACCGAGGGGCCCACCACCTCTCTGGTCTACCTGGGCATTCTGTTAGACTCTGTTTGGGGGGGGTATCTTGCTTGCCCCGCGACAAGCTGCATGCTTTGTGACAGTGTCTAAAGGGGATGCTGGGTGGGAAAAAGGCTACGCTCAGGGAGGTTCAATCCTTACTGGGGCATCTCAATTTTGCGTGTAAAGTGGTGTCACCAGGCAGGGCCTTCTGTGCGCACCTGGCCAGGGTCACTGCCGGTGTCCGTGCCCCCTATCACCACATCTGCATCACGCAGGGTGTAAGAGAGGACCTTGAGGTTTGGTTTCATTTTTTTGGACAAGTTCAACAGCATATTAGTGTGGCAGAGGGTACTGGAGCCAGGCTCAGACCTCCTGGTCCAGTCAGATGCAGCGGGTAGCCTGGGATTCGGGGTCTACTTTCAGGGTCATTGGTGTGTGGCTAGATGGCCGCTACATTGTAACCACCAGGGGTTACTGCAGGATCTTACATTCCTGGAATTTTTTCCCATTTTGATTGCCGTGTGTATGTGGGCGGACCAGTTTCACAGCAAAAGAGTCTGTTTTTGGTGCGACAACCAGGCAGTGGTGGCTGTCTTTAACAGACAGTCCTCCAAGTCAGGTCATGGGACTTGTCAGGTGTTTTGTGCTGGAATGTTTAACTGCTAACATCCCCTTCTCAGCCTGTTATGTTTCAGGCTTAGACAACAGGATTGCAGACTCTCTGTCTTGCTTCCAAGAAGACAGGCTCCGGGCACTGGCAGCAGATGCAGACCCGCTGCCTGCGTCATTTCCAGAAGACCTTTGGCAGCTTGAGAACACTCCATAATCCAGGGAGTTCTGCACTCCATAGCCCCAGCAACCTTCAAGGCATACTCCAAGGCTGTGGACAATTTCCAGAACTTCCACGCCACAATGGGCTACATGGATGAGTGGCCAGTCCCAGAACCCCAGCTTCTACACTTCCTGGCTCACTTGAAAGACACCTGCATGGCCCCTTGCCCCATATCTGCTCAGTTGGCTAGCATCTCCTTTTTCAGCAAGGCCAACAGGCTTCCAGACCCATGTGCCGACTTCGTGGTTCGGAAGGCAGCTGAAGGCTGAAGATAGCTTCAGCCACAGGAAAAAGACAGCAGGAGGCCCTTGTCTTTCCAACTGCTAAAACTTCTTTCTCGCCAATAAGACTTCAGGGAAAACCCATCAATATAATCATAATCGAATTTTATGCTCCAACTACAGAGGCAGAAAAAGAAGCAATTGAAAGATTCCATGGAAGACTCAAGGAGGAAATTGATCATACACCCAAACAGGACTTCTTGTTAATCATAAGTGACTGGAATGCAAAAGTAGAAAACAGAGTGGAATCAAAGATTGTAGGAAAATTTGGCCTAAGATTCAGAAAGGAAGCAGGAGACTGACTGACTGAATTTTGTGAGACCAACAGTTTGTTCATTGCAAACACATTCTTCAAGCAACCAGGAAGCAACTTTATACATGGGCATCACTTGATGGCCAATATAGAAATCAAATAGACTACATAATTGGAAGCAGAAGATGGAGAACCTCCATTCACTCTTCAAAAACAAGACCAGGAGCAGATTGTGGCACACACCATAAACTATTAACAGCAAAAGTTAGAATAACAACAACAACAACAACAACAACAACAATTTTTTTCTTGCCTGCCTCTCCCCAAGGCTTGAGGCAGAGTATAACACAGATTAAAATACAACTAAAAACACATTTTAAAAAACTATCTAAAACACACCAATTTAAAATTCATAGTTAAAAGTTGACTAGGTAGGCCTGCTGAAAGAGATAGGTTTTCAGTACTTTTTAAAATTCAGACAGCGTATTTTGCTGTCTGATGTCTTTTTGCAGGTCATTCCACAGTCCAGGGGTGACTGACCAAGAGGTCCTCTAGGTGACTCTTGCCAGTCTAATCCTTGGTAGTTTAAGTTTAAGTAAATGGCCCCCAGAGGACCTGAGTATACAGGGCAGATTGTCTGGGAGGAGGTGATCCTGTAGGTAACTTGGACCGAAAGCATGTAGAGCTTTAAAGGTAATGACCAACACTTTGCCCTTTGCCCAGAAACTAATTGGCAGCCAGAGGAGTGATTTTTTTTTATAACAATTTTATTAAATTTCACAAATAAAAAAAAAATCTTTAACCTGTAGTTTTACGTGAGTTGTTTCTGATCTTCCACTCTGATCTGGTCTTCATTTCTCGAAATTCACTCCACTTGTTACATTTATGTATCACAATACAATGTTTATCTCAACTGTTTGAACATGCATTTCCCTCTCCCACACAATCATAATACAGTCATTTTCACTTATCAGTTCCCAGCTGTCACTCCATTCTGATTTTCTCTAATCGTCAAATTCCAGTGTGTTCTCATTTCTCTACTTATCTCTTTTAAACTTCTACTGTCCTCTCATATATTTTTTAAGACCTCCATCACTTATAACCTAAAATCTTACAATTTCTAGAATATGTCTGTCAATGTATATCTGGCAGTCTGAGCTATTATTACTGCAACAGTCACTCATCTTCTTGCCCTGGATTCCATTATATTAAAATGTCTTCCCACTTTTATACTTAAGTCCTATTTAGCCCCCTTCAACCCTTCAACAATATCACAATGTTTATATTAATGACAGTATATCAATATATCAATCAAATACATAAGCTTAATTGACATTGCCAAAGTACAAATCCAGTTATGTAATTCAGAGCCCTGTGCCTAAATCCACCTCCCATTCCCCCCTCCCACCTGGCACTTTGCATCCTGGAAATTCATTTCTGAAGATTCACTGTATTCTCTTAGCTGCTTAAATTCCAAGTTGCTCCATCCCTGGGAGTGAGGGTATTTTGCTTGAACGACTTCAATCACAGGTTCACCAATCTCAATACTCCCATCAACCCTTTAACAATATCACAATGTTTATATTAATGAGAATATATCAATCAAATACGTAAGCTTAATTGACATTGCTGAAGTACATTACCACTTGTCAAATTCAAAGCCCTGTGCCTGAATCCACCTCCTATTCCCCTTCCCATCTTGGACTTTGCTGCCCGGAGTTCATTTCTGAAAATTCTCTGTATTCTCATAGTCGCTTAAGTTCCAAGCTGCTCTGTCCATGGAAGTGAGGATGTTTTGCTTAAATGACCTTCCAGCATAGGCTCGCCAGTCTCAACAAAAATCAGGAAACCAGTCTCACACAGCAGGAGCTAAAAAAAGAAAAGCACTGCTCAATAACTGTTGCCTCCCTGAGTATTCTTCTAAGCTCAGAAATCCAGAGTCAAAAAGCTAATCATCTCAGATCAACCAAAATAGTAAAATGTAGAAATAAAGAAAGTTCAATGTCCAAATGGAGATTATTAAATCTTGTAAAGTCCAATCTTTTTCCTTAATCCAATACCAGCCATTTAATTATTTGGCATTTTCAATTGTAAATCCAAGTTGCAAATCAGAAATCTTTTTACCATTGATAACTTCAGTCCTCGAGAGAAAAGCAGAAAAGCCTCTTAGCCATTTCTTTAAAATCAGCTGCCCCTTTAAGATGAACTCTCAGCCATGACGCACTCACATTCCCTCTGCGTCCCTCCGTTCCTTCACTCCTGCACACCGTTGCAAGCCAAATTCCACTGTGATATTTCCAAAATTAATGTCCAGAACGGGTTACATGCTTTCTTACTTGTTTCTTGGTTAAAAGTCGACGGCAGCACTTGTGCGGCTCTGGCGACGATCCCGCTGGCTCCGTCATGGTCCTTCGACCCCCTGGCGCTTTCTGCTCCCCCAGACGGGCAGACGCCAGTTGTGGGGTCCCCTTCGGACAAATTAGAGTTTCTAACTTGGTACAAAGGTAACCCAATGTACAGTGAATTGCAGAAGTTCCCTGAGAGGTTACCAGTGCATGCACTACCATCTTTAGGTCTTCCTGTTCTAGAAAGGGTAAAGCCGAGTGTCATGCCCTACTTCCAGAACATGGACTTTGACTCAGAGTCTGAAACAGAGGACATGCCAGGACTTGCTGTACAGGAAGAGGTTACAGTGCCACAAACAGAACGGGGGCAGTGCCAGCTCCACCAGAGAGTCCTGCCCCTTCAGACACAGAAGATAACTTACCAGTACCCACCTTTGCTGAGTGCAGACAGCAAAGAGAATTTATAACCACCAACAGTTACTCAGACAACAGTTGCATCAGGCTGCTGACCTATATAGCTGCTACTCTTCCTCGCAACGAGTTATCAGAGCTTATCTGACCTTCTGCCCTGCTTGATATCTTGCTGAACTCCGTACCTGACTCTGGATTACCCTGACTGACTTTAGACTTGCTTACCTTAAAATTCTGTTGGACTTTATTTATGACCTTGTGCTTAGTGCCTAAAAGTAAGTAACAAGCTGAGAGCTATTCAGTTTGTTTGTTTGTGTTATCAGTTGAGCAGCTCTGACTGAGACAGGACACTGAAGCTAATAAATTCCTGACTGTCACATCTATCTGAGCTGACATTTGGAGGGACAAATTCAGGAGCATTCCCAAGCAACAAACACAGACTTTTAGGGGGAGTGTGACCCCGTCCAGAACTGGTTGACACATCTCTAGCGCAAGCTTAGGGCCTTAATAGTAAGCACCGCTTTCTTGTTTGGATGCAGTTTCAACTTGTTTTTCTTCCTCTAGCCCATTACCTCCACCAAGCATTCATTCAGAAGAGACATACTGTCCTTACCTAAGACTGTTTTTGAAGAAATGGGGAAATATATTTGGGTGTCATCAGCATGCTGATAGCACCCCACCCCATACCTTTGGATTATCACAGAGATGTTCAAAAGCACTGGGGACAGAATGGCCCTTTGTAGTATGCCATATAACAGCTCATTTTTTGAAGAGCAGTTATCCCCAAGCACTACCAACGGGAACCTGCCTGAGAGGTAAGGCTGAAACCACTCCAACAGAATGCCTCTGATCCTCCCCCAGCATTCCAGAAGGATACAGTGGTGGGCTCACCACCCAGGGTACCCCTCATATCCTGTCAATGCTGGGGAACAGGTGGAGGCTGTGCTGGTTAGCCCAGTACCTGGAGGCTTGGTTCTGGTCCTGCAGGGGAGTAGCTGGCAGACACCATCCAGAGGGATGGAAGCAGAGATGGAAATCTTATTTCCACTTGATATGCTGAGTCAAGCTAAAGAATACTAGATCAAACATCATGCTGAAATACAACCTGAAGAAAATCCCCATAGAATTTAAAGATAATGTGAAAAACAGATTTGCACTAGCAAGCAAATTGACTGGAAAACAGAAGAACTCTGGACTGAAGCTAGGGACATTGTCAGGGAGAAATGTAAAAAGATACTATCTGTAGCGAAAAAGAAGGAGAAGCCTCAGTGGATGACAGATGAAATTCTTCAAGCAGTTAAGGACAGTTGAGAAGTAATTCTAATTAAAATCTGGCAACAAATATGGAAAACATAAGAATGGCCCACAGATTGAAAACACTCAATATACATTCCAATTCCCAAGAAAGGGGGCACCAGGGATTGCTGTAACCACAGAACCATTGCATTGGTTCCTCATGCAGGCAAAATCATGCTCAACATTCTACGACAAAGACTTCTAAGCCACTTTGAGTCTCAATCTGGGAAAAAGCAGGGTATAAATAAAAATACATAATAATAATAATAACAATAATACCACCACCACCACCACCACCACCGCCATATGTGGAACTAGAAATACAGATGTCCAAGCTAGGTTAAGGAAAGGAAGAGGTACTTGGAATCCTACTGCAAATGTACACTGGATAATGGAGTGCATCCAAGAATTTCAAAAGAAAAGCAGCCTGTGCTTCATAGGTTACAGCAAAGCCTCTGGCTGTGTAAATCATGAGAAACTATGGATTGCTCTTAAAGAAATGGATGTGCCACAGCATCGGATGATCCTGATGCATGTATGCAGGACAAGAGGCTACTGTTAGTGCAGAACACAGAGAAACAGAATGGTTGCCAATTGGCAAAGGAGTCAGACAAGGCTGCATTTTATCATCACCCTATCTGATTAACTTGTATGCTGAACATATACCTAGGATATGCAGGATTAGACTCAGAGGAAGGAGGTGTGAAAACTGGAGAAAGGAACACCAACAATTTAAGATATGAAGATGCCACCATACTACTGGCAGAAAACAGCAAAGACTTGGAATGATTATTGAAGGAAGCCAAGGCAGAAAGTGCAAAGGCAAGTTTACAGCTGAACATTAAAGAAAACAAAAATAATGACCACAGATGATTTACATAACCTTAAAGCAGACAGTGAAGATATTGAAATAGTTCAAGATTTTCTATATCTTGACTGAGTCATTAATCTGAATGGAGATTGTAGTCAAGAAATCAAAAGAATAGTAACACTTGGAAGGGCATCTATAAAGAAACTAGACAAGATCCTGAAGTGTCAAGATATATAATTGAATACTAAAGTTAGGATCATCCATGCCATCCTATTTCCAGTGTCTATGTATGGCTGTGAAGGCTGGACAGTGAAGAAAGCTGATAGGAAATAAAATCAAGACATTCAAAATGTGGTGTTGGGGAAGAGCTCTATGGATACCCTGGGGGGCCAAAAAAGACAAATCAATGGGTCCTAGAGAAAATCAAGCCTGAACTCTCCTTAGAAGCCAAGATGACTAAACAGAGACTGTGGTACTTTGGGCATATCATGAGAAGACATGACTCACTAGAAAAGACAATAATGCATGGTAAGATAGAAGGCAGTAGGAAAAGAGGATAATCCATTACAAATCAAGAGACTCAACCAAGGAAGATATGCAAGACCTGAGCAGGCCGGTTGATGATACGGTGACTTGAAGATCTCTCATCCATAGTGTTGCTGTAAGTCAAAGTAGACAATGGCAGTTGACAACAACAACAAAGCAACTACCAAGCCCTCTGTGTCTCAGTTCCTCTCCTTTCACCTTTTTCCCTTACCAGGAACTTCACTGAAAGCGAGCATGGAGCTGGATGACTAGAGCTGAAGCCTGGCTTGGATATATTTCCCCTCTTCAAAACAGAGCTCCTTTTGTATCATGCTCCCAGGCAGCTAGAATTAAATTGACGCCAATTTAAATTAAGCCAAATGTGAGCTGTGTATCCTGGCTGCCATTGCAAAGACATATGCCATGCAAACATTCACCCACTAAAATAATCAAGAATGATGCTTTGGAACAAGTTCTCAGCAACTCCAGTGTCAGGACTGCAAGCAAAAGAGAGATGCTTGTGGGATTGGTCTCTTGATTTTAGCTTAAGTTATAGTGGCATCATTTTCTCCTTAAACCTAGTACAATATGCTTATTCAAGTGACCAGACATCTCTTCAGAACTGGCAGTGCATACTGAAATTCTGTCCTTGTTTCTCCATGTACGGCTGGCTACTGAAAAAATATGAAAAAGAGATCGTTTTTCATTTTTATTTGAAGACTATTTTTTAATTCTCAAAACTGAGAACATGAGTGCATTCCAGTTTCAACAATCCAGTGATACCTCTGAAGGACTCAAAATATTTTTTTACAAATTTTTGTGGATTTCAATCAGTGATTTTTGGACAGTGGGTTGGTATCTACACACAGATGCATTCTCACTGTTCCATTTTCTAAAGGAGTTGCTGACACACAAAAAAAACACTGAGTGGGAGTTATGCATGAGCATCTTTGAAGTTTTGTTAGATCACTAGACAGTCAAATCCATTATTCTTAAATTACACTGTGCAGCTGATCAGAATACATATTTCAGTATGACAGAAAATTTCGGCAGGAGCACTTAAAATATTTCCTCTGAAACTCACCCCAAACACTTAGGCCATTTCCGCATGAGCCTGTTATAGCGCGATGTTTCCACTTTCAACCTTCTATGGAATCCTGGGGTTTGCAGTTTCAGGAGGGGCCAGCTGGCCCCTCCTGAAACTGCAAACCCCAGGATTCCATAGGAGGTTGAAAGTGGAATCATCGCACTATAACAGGCTTGTGTGGAAATGGCTCTAGTCTTTTCCCCCCGCAATTATGGCTGAGGCACAAGCCTGAATTTACAACACGATGAAACTTTCTTCCTTGATCCACTCCTATGCTGCCAACCTTGCTTACACCTAAAAACTGGCTCTGGAATGGGACTTACTCCCAGGTAAGTATGTACAGGATTTATCCTTAGGATACTCTTCAGGAGAAATGGGATGGGTGTTTCATTTTGAAATGCTCCACTGGAAGAGATGGTGCCTTAAACTGTACCTTTCACGGGTACATGGGGAAATGCTGCTTCCAGGTTAGGATTTTGCTCTTTTATGGGGGGAAGAAAATGTTATCTTCAACTAGCTTGCCTTGTGTTTCTTCTATCCTTTTATTTTAATCAGAGAAAATCCATTTTTAAAAAAAAAGAAGAGGTAAACAGAGTCTGTATATGTCTTGTGTGTGTATGTTGTGTGTGCTATTGTCAGAATGTTCTGCCCTGTCAGACAATGGCAAACCACCTTTTTCCAAAATCCTATCTTTTATGTGTTGCTTCTTCCCCAGCATGGCCAGTTAGTGGCTAGTGGAGAGTCCGTGTGATTATAGCCAGACACAAAATGATGAAGGAATCCTTTGGGATCTGCCGAGAAATCTTCTAGAGGTCTTGGAAGTTTATGCCAACATTGTGCAGCTGGCTATAGTCATATGGACAGATACTTCTCAGTGTATCCTGCTCTCACCTAGCCATTAAATGGCTTTGGAGAGAGGGGTCCTGCTGGAGGAAGTCAAGTCCTGTGGAATGGGAGAAGCATTGTACTTCTGCCGTGGCGAAACTTTACAATACACCTCCCAATGCAGGATCCTGGCTGACAATATCTGAACCTCTCCTCAATTTCTGTTTTTGAGACAGAGTAATTGTACAATGAAAACCACATTGGGAAGCACACTTTGTTAAATGTCCATGGAAACATCATTCCTGAAGAATGCAGACTCAAATATAATTGTGTATGTTTTGCTGGTTCATGTTTTTGGAATAAATAGAGTGACTCAACATGGATATTCAATTTGCATCACAGATTTATAGACATTTATATGATGCATGTAATATTTGGTTTCAGCTACTCTGAGATTATACAGGTTAATTGAAACAAGAAAATAATCTGGATCTACACAGAGAACCACACTTTTACAGAGACTTATACCTATACATAGCAAGGAGCAAGTCCCATTGTGCCGAATGGGACTTACTTCTGAATAGATAGGCATAGACTAGTGCTGCATATTGTGGATAACTCTGTTTAGAACTGCAATCAACTACAATCAACTCCAGAAATTATAATTGTGTTCATTTATTTACTTATCTAAGACATTTCTACCTCACCTTATGGTTAGACATTTAAAATGGCTCAGTAGTTATGCCATAAAATATGCAATGGAAACAAATGCTTTTGAGATTTGTTGTCTTGTAGGCTTTCATTCAGAATTCAGTTTTCAACTCGGATAGTTGACTTAAGCCCACAATGTTATATAAAAGTAAGATTTTTCCTCATGAAATTCCAAGTGGAGAGGCAGTTGTACAGTTACCCATTATAAAGAGCTTTCACTGGCATATGATATAGTGCCAAAAATTAGTATTTTGGACAGCCTCAGAAGCCTATTTTTGAACCCACCCCTCCATATACAAGCTTGGCTAAAAAAAAAGTTGACCTAATCAAGTTATCTACAAATATTTGAAAGATGTTAGCATTAAAGACCAGACTGTGCCCACACACGCAGAAACAGAGCTCTCCTTTATTCCAGGCTATTGGTATTTATTAGTCACATAGTCAATAAACTGATTTTGCATGGCAATTTTGTTATGTGAAACTGATCTTTTTGTGATGTTTATTCTATAGGTTATCGTTGTGTGCGCAGTTTTATACATATGCTAGGATGAAGGATAACACTTCCAGTTGAATCTTATACATACTGGAAAACAGACATATGTTTCTGCAGGTTTCAGATGTATAACACAGAATCCTGACAATTGCCTATTGGTGCCCATTAACATTCTTCTCTGCTGCAAATTGCCCTGTCTAGTTGGCACTATTCAAAGAAGAAACTATTGAAGTTCAGATCTTGGCTTGGCACAGACATGACATGTACCTAGTTCCATGTTTTGTTTTGTTTTGTTTTGTTTTTTTGTTCCTTTTTCTGCAACTATCCTGCCACTTTAATACCTTGTGTCATCTGCCTCAAGTCAAGAGTTCCCTCTCTTGCCTCCTTTCTTCAGCTCCAGGACTTCAAAAAGTCAGGCTTTCATAAGGCTTCCTGCCTTCCCCACCTTCCTACCTGAAATATGCATTTTGATAGCTACCTTCAGTTTTGACACACAGTAGAACTTTCAATATTTGGAAACTACATAAAACACTAAAAACTGTAATGTTTCAGCCACATAACAATATCTGTTTGCCATCCTACACATTTTTTTTCAGAATGCGACTTCTAAATTGGCCAAATGCACCAGTTCCATGCTCACTTTGTGTCAAATCATCAGATCAAACATTATTCTTTGGTCCCTATTCCCTGTGATTACTACTTGCATCTCTACTGACCCATTTACTGTAGTTGCATCAACTTTATTACATTAAGTTGCTGGTAGGAGTTTGCATTTTCTGTGTTTCTTAATGAAAAAACAGCTCCTTAACTAGAAGAAATAGTGTGCTAGGGGAAAGTCTAGGACAACTCCTTTCATTCTCAAGACTGTGATGATAGCATACTACCTCTCTTCACATGACATTTGTGTATTGCTTTTAACTTCATAAAGACTGGGTCCAGAGTCTTCCACAGTCTTCTGTGTTTGCTCTTATCTGGTGGAGCCAAGGAAAGGGCAGGAGCTACTTAAAAGAATATTCCAAGTTATAGTTCATGGAACAACAATGGCCCTAAATTAGGTGGAGTGATGCAACTGCTTCAGTCAGCAGATGCTGATAAGGGGCCTCAGGGACCAACATCTTGATCTGGTCCTGGGGTGGAGAGTGACAGTATCTTGAACACGACATTCACTGTTTCTTTAGTTCACAGCACTGCCTGGAAGGAAGACACAATTCTACTACTGGAACTATCCTTATCAAGGCTACCTTGCTCTCTTAAAGCATAGCTGTGATATAGTAAAGATTATATGTAATGGTATAGGGCTGTATCAGGTCTGAGTGAAAAAGAGTTAACGTCAGCACTGACGACAGTCTGAGTCTAGGTATCAGTATTCATAGCAGTATTCTGGTGAAAACATAAACATGGCTGAGCCTGCTGGGCAGGCATATTCATTTGTCCCAGCAGCAAAGAAACCAAGAAGCAAAGCAGCATGCACTGCAGCCATGTCTGTGGCAATTGCCTTGAGAGTGCAGGCCCCTCCTCTCTAGGCTTGGCTGTTGTGGCTTTGAGTCTGGACCTCTTCCATGGCCATTCATTGTAGTAAAAATGTCCACTGTAGCCCAATCCAACTCCTTATATCTACAATTTGCTGTTGAATCTGAATGTCTTTGATAAAGCCAGAATCCCCATAGATCCTTATTTTTATCTGAGCTGCAGTTATGGCACCTTTGGGTCTTTGTGGGGTGGGGTTGGGAAGCAGTCTATGAGGTTGTCTGGTTTCCAAATGTATTTTTGCCCCATGCAGGTGTTTCATCTCAGGCAGTGTCCAAAGAAGTCCAGCATCCTTGCCTTCAGACAGAAGGCTGTTTTTCTGGTACAATTTTATAAATGTTCCATGCTCTTCGATTCTCAAGTCTGTTGTTCTTATGAATATTTTGGCAATCTCTTCAGATCTGCAAGTCTACTTGAGGACTTTTTAAAGGATTTTTTCCAACTCTGCCAATTCCCAAATCCTGCTCAGTCTAAACTGTCCCATTCTTGCTAGCAATTGCCCAGAGCTTGGGGGGTGGGGGCTTGAAATACAGGAGTGGTCAATTCATTATCCTGCCTCAGTCAGTCACAGGTGTCTCATCACAATGAAGGGAGTAGCAAGAGTGTCATTGTCAGCCAGTTCAAATTGTAACAAGAAGACAAGAATTCAAGATAACAAACCAGAAGCGAGTCTAAAAGCGGCATTTGTCATATGAAGAAGGTCCAAAGTTATGAAGGAAACAAGAAGCTAGAAGGGTTGCTAATTAGCCAGGTAGATCAGTTGGGAGCAACAATCTACCAGGGAGGTGCTAGGAGATTTATAAAGGGTTGTCTTCACATAGTCAGTGTTTGATTAATTAGTGCCTCTTATTTAAGAGCTGTTGAGACCTATGCAAACTCTCTTTGACTCTGCTTTGCACCCTAAAGATAAGTACTGTTACTGCAGTCTAGGTCTACCCAGAGATAGCACTTGATATCATTTTGATATCAAACCATTTGGCTTTCCCCTGCCACCCCGCTCCACGTGTTTGCGAGACCACCAGACAAGCACGCAAACAGGCACGGCTGATAATTGCTGGACATTCCATTCTCCACCCAGGAAGGCCAGACACAGCCGGTTCGTCGCTTCAGGGATCTCTCCGGCAAACACCTCATTACATATGCGCGATACTAACAAAGGCTTCCTGCCCCGAGCAGGCTACTAGATAAAGGTTGTGCTGTCCACTGGTAAGCACTGCGTATTTGCATACTGGCCACACTATTGTTAATTCGGCTCTGATTCCATCATGCAAAGTTGTGACCTTTCTGAGACATTGTCTCGCACTCAAAACTCATTGTTCTCCCCGAGTAAGGCATAGCTTGCAGTCCCAATTCACCCTATAAAAAACCCTGATTCTGAGACCTTCCTCGGATTGCTCCTGAGTTCCATCCCGTCTTGCTGCTGCTTTGCTTGGCGAGCTCCCCTCAGCTAATCAAGCTGAGCTTCTTCTCTGCACCCCCAGCTTCTCTCCTGAGGTCCAGGACGATGAGACAGGTGTCATACCACCCATTCTCCTCTGAAAGTCCCTCTCCTTAATTCAACCTCTAATTTCTTAGTTAGCTGTGTGACTGTGGTGTCTTTAATATTTGTTTGTATCCAATAAAACATCATTTTTGTTACTTTAAACCCATCTGGCTGCTTGACTGACCTGACCCCGTAGACGCTGGGTTGCAAGATCCTGCTAAGTTACCCTGCCTCTCACTAGCTTAAGTGAGTGCTCCAGCCAATTTTCCCCAAAATTGTGTTTTATTGTTTGGTTATTTAGGTGTCCCTCTCGGGACCCCCAGTAAACAGGGTAACAGTACCATGTTCTTGGTGTCTTCCTCCCCCTGCCAGAAGGTAGAAACCCCATCTGTCTTCTGAGGTTTGCAATCCGCTCCTGCCTTGGCTCCAGAGACAGGTGCTGCAAATTCTGAGACTGTGTCTGACTTAGGATCACTCAGAGGGTGAAGCATGATATAAACCAAAATAATAAAACCAAAAGTCAGACAGGAACCTGGTGGCACCATGAATCAATCCTCAGCTCTTCACCACTGCAAAGTCTGAATGAGAACATAGATAGGGCAGCACCTGCAAGTATCCTTCAAACATTTGTTCCAACCAGAAAATGGAGCTTAAGAAACCTCAGCACCCAAGGCCACAATGCAAGGCATACACAACATATCCAAATGGCACCAACTATATGGTAAAATACTTTCCTGCTTATTGGTTATTGAATATTTCTTAATAGTTGGTAGAATTAGTTTCATATACCAGAAAGACAGGTTCTTCATGCTGAAGCAGTTGTTGCTACACTTTTGAAAAGCTCCATCAGAAACAATGCAACAACAAACCATAACATTCTCTATTAAAACTAGGTTTCTTCTGCTCTTCAAGCCTTGATGATAATTCATGATGATAATTCCTTTTCAATCCTTTTAAGATAGTCAGTACAGTACAGCACACACCCAATGATACATGCACTATACCTTTTATTTTTTTTAGATGTTCTCTGATTAATGTTATTATTTTTCAGTGACCTACTTGAACCAATTATTTATATATCCTTCCAGGCAGGTGCAGTGAAACAAATACGTTGGGCTTTGAACTGTGTACACCTTGGCTTGGCCTAGATCTTTTAATATAACAGCAGGCTTTATTTTAACAGACAATGGGACAAAGTACTGCATGACCACATTCAAAATATTTCTATGGTATCTCATTTCTATGGCGTTTCAAAGCCCAGCTGGTATCCATATGACTTTGTTAGAACCCTGCAGACGTTTTTCAAATAAATTTGCCCATTCCATTCCGAGAGTAGTGATTTTATATGCAAAGTTCTAGGAACGTCTGCATATGCATATCCTTCAACTACTGAAGAAACCCAGACACCCAAGGCATGGAAAGGCTATTATTTTTGGTATAGCCGGAAATGAGAAGTGGTTGCCCATTTGGGACTCTTGCAAGATTTGCCTGAGAGCAGGAGCAGTTTAAGACATTTTGATGCCTCAGGCAGATGACACGGAACTTCTTTTCCATTTCCCATTCCGTGTACATAAGCAGACTAGACTGGCATTTTGTCTTACTTCAGTGTAAATATGTCAAATTTATACAGAATAATTGCCTGAAACACTTGGGGACATGTGAATACTCTGCAAAAACTATACAGAAATATTCTTCTACAGCAGAGAGAAAACTGAGGAAATCTTCTTCTTCCACATGTTGACAAAACAGTTGCATATTTTCATCCCTAGCACTTCAAGGTTCTGTTCACAGGCACATGATCTTAAGGATCACCCACTACCACTGTGGTTTCCTCACCTTTAAGACTCAGGTCAATATGCAGAGCCCCTGCCCCATCCCTCTCTCTTTCTTTTTATGTTCATAAACTGAACTCAGACTGTGCACAGATGGATATAAGATTAATATAGTCATCTTTCTACAAGCTTTCACAAAATCATTCTACTAGGACACTGATCCAGTTCATTTATAGCATCACCCTAATTTCAAGAAAGTGCACTTTTTGCAGCATTGCTACTGATCTAGTTAACCTTCTAGATGTCTTTGTGCTGAAAGACTGGAAAAATTAGCTGTTTGAATTGGTTGTGCATAGCCTACAAACAGAATTCCTCTTTCTTATTGGGATTTATATTTGAAAGCAATGAAGGGAATGCTGTGGAGGTATATGAAGGGAATGCTGTGGATGTAGCATATCTCGATTTCAGAAAGGCCTTTGACAAAGTTCCCCATGACATTCTTGCAAAGAAGCTAGTAAGATATGGACTGGACAGGGCTACTGTCAGGTGGATTTGTAACTGGTTGACTGACCGTCCCCAAAGGGTGGTCACCAATGGCAGATTCTCATCCTGGAAAGAAGTGACTAGCGGGGTGCCACAGGGTTCTGTCTTGGGCCCAGTGCTATTCAATATCTTCATCAATGACTTGGATGAAGGAATAGAGGGCATGCTCATCAAATTTGCAGATGACACTAAATTGGGAGGGGTTGCTAATACGCCAGAGGACAGGATCAAAATTCAAAATGATCTGGATAGATTGGAGAGCTGGGCCAAGGCTAACAAAACGAAATTCAACAGAGAGAAGTGTAAGGTCCTACACTTAGGTAGAAAAAATGGAATACAGAAATATCGGATAGGGGACACGTGGCTGGATAGCAGTACGTGTGAAAGGGATCTAGGAGTCTTCATAGACCACAAGCTGAACATGAGTCAGCAGTGTGATGCAGCAGCCAAGAAAGCCAATGCAGTTCTCAGCTGCATCGATAGGAGTATGGTGTCTAGATCGAGGGAGGTACTGGTACCACTCTACTCTGCTTTGGTTAGACCTCATCTTGAATACTGTGTCTAGTTCTGAGTACCCCAATTCAAGGAGGACATGGTCAAGCTGGAGCAAAGCCAGAGGAGGGCGACCAAAATGGTGAGGGGCCTGAAAGCCATGCCCTATGAGGATAGACTTAGAGAGCTGGGTATGTTTAGTCTGCAGAAGAGAAGGTTAAGAGGGGACATGATAACCATGTTTAAATATTTGAAGGGATGCCATGTAGAGGAAGGAGAGGGTTTGTTTTCTGCTGCTCCAGAGACCAGGACAAGGAGCAATGGATTCAAGCTGCAGGAAAGGAGATTCCACTTGAACCTCAGGAAGAACTTCCTGTCCAGCAGTGGAATATGCTGCCTCGGAGTGTAGTGGAGTCTCCTTCCTTGGAGGTTTTTAAGCAGAGGCTAGATGGCCAACTGTCCGGAGTGCTTTGAGGATGTTCCTGCATAGCAGGAGGTTGGACTGGATGGCCCGTGTGGTCTCTTCCAACTCTACATTTCAATGATTCTATGATTTCTATGATTTGATTGTAATTTATTACATTTGTAGCCTTTGTTTCCACCAGGGGGCTCAAAGCCTCATATATATATGTATATGTATGTGTATGTGTGTATATATTGATTATCCCACTAATTTTACAGAAGGAAGTGATGCCCAAGACCAGTTATCTTTCAGTTCAACACCTGCCATGTCATAGCTTTTATCTCTTTCCTGCTGTCTCAGTTAGGTGCTCTAGACAGAGCATCACATTGTCTCTCAATGAATTCTTCAAATATTAAAAAGTAATTGAATCATACTGATCCCACAGACATCAGTGTTCACAAGGGAATTTTAATACTGATAGGAGTTAAGATGACTGTCTAGAGAACTTGGCAGACCACAAGTTAGGAAACCAAAGGTAAAGTAGCCCCATATATATGTGTTGTGAGTGTATATCCAATGCAACTCCAGGCTGCATCAACAAGAGTGTAGTGTTCAGATCAATAGAAATAATAATATCATTCTATTTTCCTTTGGAGAGAACTCAGCTTAAAGTCTCTGTCCATTTTGGGCTACCGCACTTCAAGAAACATATTGCCAAACTTGGACATGTTCAGAGGACCAAGATGGTAAAAGGTATGAAAACCAAGTCCTATGAGGAATGGCTGGGTATGTTTAGCCTGGAGAGGAGAAAACTGAGAAGTGATATGATAGCAATATTTAAATACCTGAAAGGATGTCATGTAGAAGATGGAGCAATCTTGTTTTCTGCTGCTCCAGAGACTAAAACACAAATCAATGAATTCAAATAATGAGATTCCACTGAAGCATTAGGGACAACTTCCTTATAGTAAGAATTATCAGAGAATGGAACAAACTGTCTTACAGGGTGGTGGGTTCTCCTTTGAAGGCCTTTAAACAGATGTTGAATGGACAGCTTTCGGAAGTACTTTAATTGTGTATGCTTCTGCATGGTGGGAGTTAGACTAGACGGCTCTTACGGTTCCTTCCAACTCTCTGATTTTATGATTCTATAAAGATGACTATAATGTAGCTGTACATGTGACACACATTGAGGTCCACCAATAGCAATTCTAGCTTTTAAATTCCAATGCTTTCTTAACTATCCAGATGTCCTCCAATGTTAGAGGAAGAAGCAAACACGGAGGTGGTGCTGAATCATTTTGCCTCAGATCCTACTTTGCACTGTTGACACCTATAGAGGCCCCCCTTTCCCCTTTAAACTACCATGTAGTAGGGGAATTTGGGGACAGGAGTAGTTGGGGAGGGAAGATTTAGACATTTCCTTTTCTTACATGGTTTCCCAATACTCCTCATATGCTTACTCTGATAGAAATACAAAACAGAGGGGTAATAGCGTGCTATGTAAATAAGGCAGCATGGAATTTGAGTCTCAGTGTTCAATGGAAGATGCTTGAGAGATGGGCTGTTCTACTGTGGCCTGCACATTTGAGCTGCACTAAGAGTCAGATTTAAGGCACAAATCCATGGATGGAAACCAAACTCCATTCATTACTTTTCTGAACTGAAAAACTATACCAGTTCTACTTCCATGAAAAACAAATCAGTTGCCAGATTTTGGATGTTATAAACCTTTGAAGTCCTTTCTGTTTTTCTTCATTTCCCCAAAAGGGTTTTAATTTTTTTTTATTCTTGATTTTATTTTATTTTTAATGTTATATTTTACTCCAGGATATAGCTTTGGTAAAATCCGTGATGGAAAGATAGTAGGGAAGGAAAGGCAATATAACTTTAGTTTCTGCTCTGTTCCCCCTTTAGTTTGCCTAAAACTTAAGCCAACAGAGAAGTTTTAAATAACTTGCCTCTAAGCTATGTGCGTTTGTAGTGCCGTCTATGACATTGTGAGAATCTGAGCTTCTATTAACTTAAATAAAGGAGCAGAGCTTGAATGTTAGTTTTTAAAAGGAACTAATTACTGTTCACATTACTCTGATCATTCTGGCCATTTCTTGTTACTGCAGTCTGGAAAGGCACTTGGCTGATAAAATCACCCAGATCTGTTCCAGCCTGAATGCCATAACTGATAATGTTCCAGTGGATGTAAATTTTGCTTCTGCTTCTCCAACAGTAATGTGTTCCTTTCAGTTTGTATAGTCTGAGGATGGAGAAGTGACAGCTACTACAGAGCTACCAAAAGGGCCAAAGGAGGACTTTATGATTAGATGAAGGGGGTAGTCAATGCCTCTTTGCAACAAGGAAGGGTTCTAACATGCTTAAAGGAGGCAGTTGTAAGCCCCCTCTTAAAAAAGAAAAAGCCTTCCCTGGTTCCCTCCATAAGCTGAGCTGCTCGACTTACCAGGTGGCACATTTGCGGCTTGGGTTGGCTTTGGTGTTGCTGCTTCCTCCATGGTGTCCCCTAGTGCTGTTCAGTTGGCCCTGCCATGCCATGCAGCTTCCAGCTGTGTGCTCAGCCCTGCTGGGTACTTCTTCAAGCTGCCTTTGTGCAGCTGGGGAAAGCTCCCAGCCAATCAGGTCCTGTATCTGGGTCTGCTATTTCCCCAGGCCTCTGGGTCCTGGGGATGGAGGTGGTTGCCAGGAGGTAGGGTTGGCAATGGGCACCTGGTGCAGATTTAGGTGTCTGTATCCCTGCACTACTGGAAGGTCAGGTGGCTCACACTTGGCTCCGTGTTTTCAGTCTCATCAGTCAACAGGCAGGTTGGCTGATGCCGGGATCCAGACCCATGCACAAGCCAACCCTGGTTTTGCTGTAGCCAATAAAGTTGTCACCTATTTTCACCCAGTTTCAGTGTGTGGCCTGGTTTGTTCCTTGCACTACACCTCTCAGCTCTGAGCATGCAACGGCCAATGTCTAACTTTCAATTTTGGAACAAGGTAATAGAGCATGTAATGTCTTCCCAGCTCCAGGGAGTCCTGTATGAAATGGATTATTTTGATCAATTTCAATCTGGTTTCAGGCCTGGGTATGAAGCAGAGACAGTTTTGGTCACTTTAGTGGATGACCCACACTTGGAACTAGAGGGAGGGAATGTGTTCCTGTTGGTTCTCCTCAATCTCTCAGCAGATTTTGATATACCAGCTGTGGTATCCTTCTGTGCTGTCTTGCTGGGATGGGACTTGGGGGCACTGTTTTACAGTGGCTCCATTCCATTCAGGAGGATTGAGCTCAAAAGATAGTGCTGGGGGAATCCTTGTTTGACTCTTGACCTGTAGAGTCTGTGAAGTACTCTGTTTTTGTCTTCCATGCTATTCAACATCTACATAAAACCACTGGGAGAGCTCATCAGGAGATTTAGGGTTCAGTGCTGATGACAACTAACTCTATTTCTTCTTTCCACTGAACTCCAAGGAAACTGTACCAGTCCTAAATCAGCATTTGGTATCAGCAATAGATTAGATGAGAGCAAACTCATTGGCACTCAGTCTGGATGAGCCAGAAGTAGCTATGGTGAGTTGAAAAGCAGATCAAAGATTGGCAATATATTCTGTGCTGGATGGGGATACACTTCCCCTTGCAACACAGCTTCATAGTCCCAATGGAGTGCTAGGCTCAGCCTTGAACCTGGAGGCCTAGGTATCTCCAGTGGCCAGAAATGCTTTTGCCTACTTACAGTTAGTGTGCCACCTGTGCCCATTTCTGGAGATGCTTGATCTAGCTACCATGATTATGCCTCACTTGGATTATTGTAATGCCCTCTGTATGGAGCTATCATATCATTGAAGACTGTTTGAAAACTTCACTTGGTACAAAGAACTGAAGAAAGTGCTAACTGGGACTGGTTAAAGGGATCATATGACTGCCTTGCTCCAATAGTGCCACTGGCTGATGGTCTGTTTCCAAGAACAATCTGAAGTGCCTTTATAAACTATAAAGCCGTATCGGTGTCAGCAATGCTTCCCTTCCCACCTGCTTGCTCCATGTGGAAAGGAGCACAATGGCGCTGCCTCTTCCTTCCATTGGGCAGTTTCCATTGCTCCACTATGGAAGGAAGTGTTGCTGTTGTGCTTCTGCGGCTTCCACATGGCCAGGAGAGACAGGAATGTCACTTGTCCGCAGGCACAAAATGGATTTTTTCCATTTTGTGAAAACTGTGCAAGCACGACACTTGGGAACAGGATGGCAGCGGACCAGTGATGATGTTGTGCAACCTGCTGACCACTGCCATCCTGTATCAGAAACGGTGCAGCCCCATCGTGCAGAAATGGCCTCAGTAATCAAAGCAATGCTATTAGGGATTTGGTGGGTACAGAATGTGGTTTTATGTTCAAGCCTAGATTTCTGTCCTTCTTTGGCTTTTATTTCCTACATTCTTGTTCTGCTGGCCATTTCTTTTGAGAATTGACCAAATTCATAGCAAACATTAACAATGCAAAATGGAGGAAAAACTAGAGCAGGGTGAACCAAGTGGGTTGCATCCAGACAGAATTCGCAAATCCATCAGCAGAATCCAGGGTTTTTGAAAATTCTGCAGAAACTCCAACATGTAAAAACTTGAATTAGCCACAGAATGATACTCACCTTACCAAATTGGGTGTGAGAGACAAGCAAGATGCCATTGGTTCTCTTTAAATATACTGTAGACTGGAACTAACATTTCTTCTGGGAGATTCAGCAAGGCTTAAATTGGCTCTACAAAAAACAATCAAAATAAACAAGAGGAACATTAATTGTGACTAACAGGTTTCATTCATTGCGTTGGGTCTATATGCTAAGTAGGACGACTTAGCCCATAGGCTGCTTTTGTACTTCAGATCTGTGAGAGTATCTGTTTACTGTTTCTTCTGGAGTTCTAACCATGGAACACTGAAAGGGAATGAAAATACAGGCAGACTTACTCAGAATGTGTCAGTGTTCTATAATCTTAGAAAATAAGCAGCATGAACAACACAGAAATGCTTTACCACCAGTTCCCAGCTATAAAACAATTAAGCATGTGCATGGCATATCTTTTAAACAGGTGGAGAAAGTATGGGTTATGGGCTGCATGCCACTCCGGAACATCAATTTTGTAGCCTTCCTAGAGACTCTAATTCTTGCAAAAAAAAAATAAAAAATAAAAAATAAATCACCAATATTGAGGCTTTCTTGCCCTAAGGTCCACCAAAATGACCAAAAATAATCTGTTGCTGTGGTCGTTTGGGCCATGCCCACAAGATCCCAAATCAAAAAACGACCAACCAACCACAAAATGACTTAAAACCCACCTAAGCAGCATTTCCAGTGGGACCAGTGTGGCCATGCAGCCGGCAAAGGGGGCAAAGGGATTATAGCTGCCCCCCTCCTTCAAGCGGTTGCTCATCCCTGTTTTATAAAAACTGTACATTCACAAACAGATAAGGACATAATGAGCCACAGCTGCAGCTGAGACTGCTGGGACTTTAGCTTAAAACCTTTGCATGTATTTATATTTGAATCTGAATCACAGCACAGTGAGATTAATTTAAATAATGTATTCCACCATAAAGGGATAAAAATTCATCTTAAACCTTGGCATGGTTGATCAATTCAGTGCCTTTACTGAATGGTTGTTCAGTGCACTTTTGGACATTTCTAATTTCAACAAATATCTAAGAAATTCCATTTAATTTCTTCCAGAATTTCCAAAGCAGGAAGCTTCCTTTACGTAATAGATGTGTGTTAGGACATATCATGAGAAGACATGACTCACAAGAAAAGATAATATTGCTTGGAAACATAGAAGGCAGTTGGAAAACAAGGAAGATTGCAATGCAGATGGATAGACTCAATCAAGGAAGACACGTCCCTGAAACTGCAAGAAGACCTGAGCAGGGCGGTTGAGGACAGGGTAGCTGGGAGGTCTCTCTTCCAAAGGGTTGCCCTAAGTAGAAGTTGCCTTCATGGCAATTAACAATAAGGGCATATTGATTACTCTTTCTCCCCCCTCTCTCCCTCTCATTTTTTTGATGGGAGGAGCACAGGAAAATAAATATGTGATGTTTGCCTTTTTTGTGGAAGACTGTTTCTGATTACAGCAGCTAGCAGGAGGCAAAAAAAAAAGGTACAGTGTAGAAGGGACATAACTTCTCTCTTTCTTTTCTAAAGACAAAATAAGGCTTTGAAGTATGTCATTTTGAGTTATGCAGTGAGAATTCACCAAGGACACCTTTTACAGGGGTGAAAATGCTGCCCATTGCCAATTCGTCATCCAAGGATGTCTTTATTGACTCACAGTATGTATTACCATATTTCTGTTCCTTCTTTAAAATGAAAGTTTCCATGAGTGAAACTTACCCCTTGTTTCAAACCAGCACAGTTTGTGCCTCTCAGATCTGCCAAATCAAATGTCTTTTACAAACAGGAATCAAAATCTTGTGTAAGCTTACTCAAGATTTTATTTGAGGTTCTTTTTCCCTCCATTAACCTTCTCATTAATGGGGCTATAAAGTGCAACTGCCTGTGCGTCTTGAAAGGTGCTTTTCTTTCCCAGTGTGGTAGCTTTAGAACAACACGCTTTCCTCCCAAAAAGAATTTCTTTCAATGTCGGGATTGTTCTGTGTGGGTTGCAATTAAAGGTGAACTCAGACATAATAACAGACACAGTTTTTAAGATAAAAGAACCTATAGTAAACACTATGTGGATAAAATCTGACAAAGCGTATAAATAAAAAGACTAATTATATTGCAGGATTTTTTTTTAAAGCCCTCAGAATTAGCTGGAACTTCAGCTTTGAATCTGATGGATCATTAATTTTAGCTGTGTTCAAAAATGGAACCGTCTGAAGAAGACTGCACAAAAATGCATTAATCTTTCTGGATTGGTGTTTTAGATGGGATTTTGTAAGTTATTTTTACCTTTTATGATTTTTATGTTTTGTTTTTATAGGTTGAATATGTGTCATAAACCTTGGAAAAACTGCAAAAAACTGGAATTGTTTAAATATTTTTTTAAAAGATAAAAATAAATAAAATGTAATAGTTATTCTGCAGTATATAGGTTTTTTCATCCTATAGTGAAACACATTTGCATGCTGGAGAAGTGTACCTGTTGTACGAAAACCCAGTAAGAAGCTTACATTTTAAAAAGATGTGAATCAATTCACTAATGTGACTTCTACAGCAAGAAATACATAAATCCGAAGTGGTTGCTTGAGAGTTGGGTTGGGAGTTGCTGGGGAGTTGGGTTCAAAACTTGCTTTGGATTGCCTTTTTGATTCCCTCCAGATAACACTAAATATGTGTAACAAACACCTCATAGTATCAATCAGAGATGAGGAAATTACAGTTCCCAAATTTCATCCATTGATACAGGGCTGGGAAACTGTGGTGGATAGGGGGGCAATTTTTGCCCACAGGAACAAAATACCTCCCATTTGCACTGTCAACTCTTTCTCTGTTCCCCCAAAAGCCAACACACACCTCACAACATTAGAAGGGTCACTGACCCTGAAAGCCTCCAGGACCATATGTTTACATTAATACAACCCCAGCACTTCCAAACATTCCCAGCCCTCCAAATCCAGACCAAGGAATCCTAGAAATACAATCTGAAAACACTTTTGGTTTTGTTTTCAGCCAACCTTCAGACAAAAATGAGATGGTGCAGCCAACAAATTGTTCTGTATATCCTTCAGGATTTCACAGATAAAAACCAAGACATCCGTGGTGAGCAACATCCAAGAGTGGTCAAGATAGCAAAAGTTATTAAGGAGGAAGAACACACAAGCTACTGTGGCAATTTGCTTTTGCCTGAGCCTACTGCAGTGGTTCTCAACCTGTGGGGCCCCAGATGTTTGTGGACTTCAGCTCCCAGAAGCCCTGAGCATTGACCATAGTGGCTGGGGCTTCTGGGAGCTGAAGTCCACGAACATCTGGGGACCCACAGGTTGAGAACCACTGGCCTACTGGGAAAGGAAGGCTTCTGCCCCGTCCTCTCCTCTCCTCTCCTCTCCTCTCCTCTCGCCTTTGCTGTATTTAATGCAAATTATTTTTCCACTTTGAAGTCAATTTACAGCAATTGAAGTAAGTTAAGTGGAAAGGAAGAAAATAGGAGGAAGAGAAGGAAACTGGGACATTTTAGAAGTAGCTGAAGTAGTGGGATGGCAAAGGGTTAATCAGCACTGTCCCTGCCAAATTGGGACACCTAGAAGGTGGGGTTTTGTTCTATTTTGGACTGTAAAACATGAGTCTGACGCCACTCAGAGCAACTTTCTGTGGTTGCGAGAGTGCTGTACCACTCCGTTAGCCACTATAGGAAATGTGAGTGGCTGCTTATCACACATCCTGGAGTGGGTAGAGAGTGAAATGCTACGTAACGGGTAGACATCAGAGAAGCAGCAGAGAGGGTTGTGTACTGCACTGAGCAGTGTTTTTACAGTTAAAACACACACACACACACACATACAGAGCAACCTTCTATAATTAAGGTAAGGGCTAACAAGTGAAGAGACTGCAGTTCACAATAAAACATATTCCTTTGGTTTGTTTGTTTTTAAGGAAAACATTAAAGATAATGATTTATTCTTCATTGTGGTAGAATGTGCAAGGCATACAATTATTTTTTTTAAAAAAATAATAACATAGCTTACTACCTTGCTTGATTAAGTCTTTTGGAGAACTTGAAACCTTGTATGCCTTGGTAGTATTTTGAATAAATAAATTTCAGTTAAGCTATTGTCTAATTGTGAGTATTTAATTCTTTAAAAGTCTTGTCCCAGTTGCTTAACCTTTTAAAACAGAGAAGGCTAGTTATGACATTTTTGGTAAATAATAAAGTAGAAAACTACCTGTTCCTCTTGTTGCTGTTGTGTAGTGAGATGAGGGAAGTGTTAATTACATTGTACTTTTTTTTGTTTTTGTTGTTGTGAGCCCTCAAGTCATTTCTGACTTATGGAAATCCTAAAATGGATTTTCTGGGGCTAAGAGTGTGTGACATGCCCAAGGTCATGTGGGTCTTTATGGCCAAGCAGGGAATCAAACCTGGGACTCCAGGGTCATAGTCCAACACTTATACCACTATACCCTCTCAGGAGAAATAGATGCCCTGCAGTTATTTTTCTAGGGAAATTGAAAGGAAGGAAGGAAGGAAGGAAGGAGCAGATTCAAAAGAGATTCAGTTAAACTTTTTTTTAATAAAGACTTCATGTTAAAAGAATTAAAGGCACTGTCTAAAGCCAGAGAAGTGTTTAGTTTCTCACATAAATTCATGTTCATGAGCCAGTCTATATAAAGAGCTCCTAACTAAACCAATAGGAATCTGAGAACTCCTGCACTGAGAAATAAAATATTAACTTTTGTTATTGTAAATTCAGTGGCTTCCTCCACATAAGCAGCTCTGAACTCTCGTAATGTGATTTATAAAAACAGAAGACATTAAAGAGGGAGGTACTGATGTGCATATTATTTGCATATTTGGAAGTCTTAGTATGGATATACATATAGATACCATGACAACTATTCTTATAACTTGTGCCTAAAGCAAGCATTTTGTAGAAAGGGAGGTAGAATTACAGGTTTTCCGAATTTCAAAGTATATTGGTGAAAAACAGCTTTCAGATTTTACTGACTTATTGAACAGGGTTTTTTTTTAACCTGGTTTGTCTGAAGATATATAAGCCATCACTAAGTACATTTTTCACTGTATTCATAATGCAAATGATTTTTGCCATGCCACCAGCCAGCCCTGTTTTGCTCACTAAAGTTGGAGTAGTCAAGAATTTTAAACAAAGTGAATATTCACTCACAGAAGCTGGAAGATAAAAATGTGTTTGCTCTTATGGGGCCACAGCCAGCTGGTAAAAGGAGGTTGCAGATTGAGTGTGGATGGAATGAAACCATCTGCTCCCCTTTTTCCCCCAAATCACCATGAATGGCAGCCAACTGTGACATCCAAACAGAACAGCAGGACTTGCTCCTGTGTGAGGCAGTAGAAATGGAGTAGTGTGATATTCACTGTCCCCAGTCTAAAGCAGCTTCCCTTGTCTGCCTTCATCCCTGGTGCAGGGGGAATGGAAACAGACTGGCCATACCACTCACTCTCTGCCCACAGAGATGCCTGAGGTAAGCATGGAAGTCAAAGAGAAAGGCAACCCCTGCCTGTGGAGCTGTTCTTCCCATGTCCGTGGAAATTCTGCCTAGGAGCAATTGTATAAAATTGCAAGTGGAGCAGAAATGCCACTCCTCTCGTCCCTGCAAACGAGGGCCAAACTAATTAAAAAGGCTTACTGCATGTTTCAGATGCTTATTTGTGACTTCATCCCTTCCTGCCCCCACCCACTACTGTCTTCTGATGATTTTGCTCTGCTGGCCAAGAAGGAAAGCACTGAAGGAGAACAAAAGGGCTACACTTGGAACCATACTTTTAAAAGCACTGAAACAAAATGTTTTCTTTGTGTTTGGGATGTAGTTTTTATGAGTAAAAGTATATGAGATCCATCATCAATTTTTCAGTATTGATTAGTCATTGTAATACATCCAAACATCAGATAGTTCCTTGTTTCTTCAGATTTCCTTTTAACTATCTTTACCTATGAAAGAAGGAGAATATCAAGAAACAGTTCAGCCTGTACTCATGATGACATGTTACCACGTCAGAAATGGCATAGTGAGCTGTCTGTGCTGACTGGCCAGTGCTCAACTTTCCTTCCAAAAACAACAAGGATACTGGCCTAACTCAGGTACAGGAATCAGATGGTTCAGATTCTCCTGTTGTGGTTGGACAACAGCTTCCACCACTCTTCACCACTGGCTAAGGTGGCTAGCACTGCTGGGACCTGCACTTCATCTGCAGGGCCACATGATTCCTATCCCTACTGTAAAGCCAATTGTTTGCTACAACTAGAGTAGGCCCACTGAATCTTACATAGCTGTTTTGACTTATCAATTACCCACTAATTCAGTGAGTCAATCCTAGTTGAGACTAAGGGCCTTTCTGCACTACACTGGTATAATGCTATTATTCTACTTTCAACATTCTATGGAGTCCTGGGGTTTGCAATTTAGGGAGAGGTATTTAGAGTTCTCAGCCAGAGAGCTCTTTGGCTCAGTAAACTACAAACCCCAGAATTCTACAGGATGTTGAAAGTGGAACAATAGCACTATAACAGTGTAGTGCATGTTACCCTGTTTACTAGGGGTCCCAGGAGGGACTCCAAAATGTGCTCTGCTATAGGTGGGGAAAATTAGCTCAGAGCACTGCTTTAGCGTTACGAGAGGCAGGGTAACTTAGCAGGATCTTGTAACCCAGTGTTTATGGGGTCAGGCCAAGCCAAAGAGCAGACCGGTTTGAAAATAATGAATGATCTTTATTTAATACAGGCACACAATGTAAGCAACACACGCACACAGATAACTAAGGAAAATAAAGGTGTGAGTAAGATAGCGGGATTTTCAGAGGGATAGTTGGTTCGGGTGATACGACACCTGTTCCTGAAGCCCAGGAGAAGATAGAGAGCAATGCTGGGGTTCGATGTGGCTTAGCACGTGGAGCTGAGGGGAAGCTTGCCAAGCAATGTGGCAGTAAGGCGGTTGGAACTCGGGAGTGATCCGAGGAAGGTCTCAGAATCAGGGGTTTTTATAGGGAGAAGTGTGACTGCAGGCTATGCCTTACTCGGGGACAACAGTGAGTTTTGGGTGTGAGACAATGTCTCCGAAAGGTCACAATTTAGCATGATTGAGTTAAGTCTGAATTGACAAAGAGGTAGACTGTATGTAAATGCTCAGTGCTCGGCATTTAAGCTTCTAGCTTGCCAAGTTACCTGCTTGGGGCAGGGAGTCCTCTGTAAACAGTGTGCATACATAATGAGGGTGTTTGCAGAGAGGTCTCCTAAAGTGGTGATCTGGCTATTTCTGGCCTGCCTGTATTGTCTTGGGATATTGCAGCGTTTGATGGCCGAGCCTAGTTCTGTGCTTGTCCAGGGGTCTCACAAACACGTGGAGAGGGCTGCTAGAATAAAGCCGAATTATGATATCAGTGATATCTAGTGCTATTGTCAGGTAGGCCTAAACTGCAGTTAACATGCAGAAAGGCCCTTAGTTTGGGCATGCAGCTCTCCAGCATTCACCATCTAAAATACTCACTAAATCTGAGTGGTTTAGTAATGTAGATTAGGCTGGACACAGTTTATATAGAACTGAAAGCAGTGTGAATGACAAAGAGTTGTTTGTGGATTGTATAGCATACATATTATCCCTTAGATACGTGAGTGAATTTTCAAAATGTTTTGACAATGTTCCTCATGAATGGGTCCTGAATAAATTTAGTAGACATGGGAGAAGATGGATTCTCTTAACCCCAGGCAGTGATTTGCTGAATGACAGAAAGTAGCAAGGCAGGTATAAATAGATAGATCAAACAATAAAAGGGAAAAAAGTGGTGTCCCCAAAATAACTCTATTAGCTAAGGTTATTTAATTTCTACATAAATGGACTGGATTGAGGGGTTGATTCATTTGTCAGGTTTGTTGGTCACACCAAATTATTTAGGATATTAAAATCCCAAGCGGACTGCAAAGAGGTCCCCCAAAACTTGAGTAGGTAATGTCAAATAGGGTTGTCAGTAAATGTAAAATGGCACACACTGGGGTAGCAAATCCTCTCTTCACATATACACTGAACAAGTCTGAACTCCCAGACTGTAATTAATCATAAGAAAAATCTTGGGGGCACAATGGACAGCTCATTGAAAAAGACCAATTCAAAAATGAGTAAGAAAAAGTGAGTAACACTAAAAGCAAAATGAGTCAATCCACAAAATGAAAAACACAGGAAATCTCAATAAAATAGCAAATTGCCCATCATACGTCAATGGAAACCTTCATCAGGCTCAATGATGTTGGCTTCTTTGTATGGTGAAAGAGTAATTCTGCAAAGTATGTTGCATGTTTTGTAAAATACCTTTAAAAGCACAATCTGCCTAATTATATTATGATTTTTATATTGTTTGAATGATGGTTTTTCAGTGCCAGCAAGAAGGGTTGTCATTCAACTACACTGGACAATTGTCTATTTTATTAAAGTCCCCAACATATTTCACCTGTGCAAAAGGCAAACTCCACAATTGGGTGAGGGACTTCAAATTACTGCCCTTCCTCCCCAAAAAATGCTATCTTGTATTTCTCAAAATATAGAAAAAAGACGAGTGTTCTTTATTCTGTAGCCATAAAAATTATAAATATCTTGTACAGTGCATGCCTGATTTCTTGACCATATAGTTCATAAATACATAGATCACTTGGCCACCCTTTTCCACTATTATGAGATGTACTGTATTTCTATTTCAACAACAGTAATTATTTTGAAATTGGAAATATATGCAAGTTAGCAGATTCTAATTTTATGCAAATCTCTGTACCAATTTCTATGCTCTTTTGGTGATAATGTAAGTAACCATCCTAATTTACTCTCATTCAGCATATACTGGCAAGACCACATAAATTACAAAGCTTGGTTTCTGTCATTCAGAGTAAATCTGATGAGAGAACAGCAGCTGTAGTGTGGGATGAGACTAGCAGGATGAAGGAAAACACCAGGATCCTTCTGTACATTAAACCATGCTCCAGTCCCTGAACTGGGGCAGACCTGGGTGGAAAGGCATGGGCCTGCTGGTGCCATGATGTTTCTTTAGCCCCAAAACTCAGTCCATGTCTATGACATGGGGCTGATATATTGACCTACACTGGACTGATTATTGAGGAAATGAATGGGAAGAAGAACTTCAATTCTTTAAAGTACTAGATGCACACTATGAATTAGTAGTTGTGAAATGAAGTCTATTTTTCATAACAGAGTGGGAAAATGGAATATATTTCACTCATGTTCATTAATATCCCAGAACTCAAACTTTGTGGCCTACAGAAATGCCAATAAAGCCAGTATCAGTAACAAGATACTACAGGACTAACAGGTAGTCTCCAGGTCTTACCCAAAAAGTTCAAATGTTGCCTTGTTTTGCATTGGGAGAGTATCACTGAGTTTCTAAGTCTTGGAGAGAGGTTGTTTTATTTTGTTTTCATTTTTTTTTAAATTTGGTAGCCTTGTGCTGAATAGTTTAAGAACATTTCACTCTTAGAATTATGCACCATAAAGAACCTATTTTAATTAATGGAGTATAATTTTAAATGAAACCTTTATTGTAACACTACCCCTGGTGAATGTTTATAAGCTATGGAAATGAAAATGATTCATTAAGGCAATCAGACGTTTAATATGAACACTGACTCATCCACAGAAGGTCTGAGTCATAATCAGGCAGTGTGTTTTATAAATCAAGATGTTGTTAACAAAAAAGTGACTTAATTAGCAGCAGTTGAGCAGATTGCAGAGGCCAGATCTTGATGACAGTCAGCTGCTTACTGAAAAATATTGACAAGCCATAGACTTTCAAATAAGTTGGAAGACCACATTCAACTTTACATATAAGCAATGGAAGTGGGAGAAGTGGATTCCCTGCAGTAGCTGCACAGAGTGTTGAAGGTTCCTGTAGAAAAGGGACTGCTGTGGTGCAGGTGGAGGTACCCTTCATGGTCCTCCATGGAAGACAGAACCTGAATCCAATTCAATGGCCCTTTCCACAACTCACCTTCTCTTGGCGCTGGGGAGCAGGGATCATGCGAGCAGCCTCTGCCAAGAGGCTCTTGAGTCCCCACGGCTTCAGCTCTGCACGAGCTGCCTGGCAGCACGAGAGCCCCGCCTCTTCCTCCCGCAGCGCGGCCTGGGAGTTTCCAAGGCTGCGCTGGGGCAGGAAGCGCTACCGCCACGGCTCTGGAGGCTCCACACGCACAGCAAGTGCGTGCGGGGCCCTGGAGCAATGCGCGATAGCTCACCGTTTTTGGCTGAAAGCCAACAATGAAAACGTGCGCAAGCGGTGCCTGCCCTACCATGGAGCGCTGCGCAATTGTGAGTGCATCATGCAGATCGCTCCTTACAATCATGCAATGCTCCAGGCGCCCTTTCGCATGGCAAATGCCGTGTGAAAAGGGCCAATGAGTGAAAATTATCTGCAGTCACATGGGTGGTAGCTGAGGCAGCTAACAACCAATTGTTCTTATGTGGCACCAAGCTGGCTTTGGCTTTGGGGGCTAGCAAGTTATAGGTGCTCTCCTTCTTTTCCTGCTGTCTTCAACTTCACCAAGCATTATCCTCTTTTCCAGTTATGAGAACTATTCTCTTTCCCTAATTGACACAGAACATAATCCACCTGGAAATTCTGCACAGCTCTCACTGAAATGAATGGGAGATGTTCTCGCGCATTCTCATTGCTTCTAATGAGGTTTGTTTAGTGAAACTTTCCACAGAATTGTACCTCAGGGTCAGATCTCTTTCTTTCTACTTTCCTTCATGGCATCCAAATTCTGCTGCCTGAAGTAGGTGGCGGGAGGGCATTCTCTCTGTTTTGCTGTCCCTTGCATGCTGAGGGAGGAATTCTATAGGAAGCTGCTGTTACTTTACCTACTGTAGACAGACACACACACCACAGACGCATTGCTACAACCCAGCAACTGAAAGTCTGTGTTTCTCCAGTCCTTCCTCACCATCCCGATGCCAATGCTATTAACAACCTTCCACCTAGACGGAGAACAAGAAGGAAAAACAGAGGAACTGGGTAGGCAGAATAAGGCTTTGTGTAAAAAGGAGTTTCTTTGGCCACTTCCACCCTACACTGTTATAGCACTATTATTCCACTTTCAACATCCTGTGGAATCCTGGGGGTACTGAGGCCCAAGAGCTCTCTGGCTGAGAATTCTAAGTGCCCCTCCCTCAACTGCAAGCCCCAGGATTCCATAGCAAGTTGACAGTGGAATAATAGCACTATAACAGTGTAGTGTGGAAATGCCTTTGTCAAAGGCTTTGTTAATTAAGGTGTGACTGTAATGTTATTTTACAGTAGGACTCACACAGAAGAGCAAGCAAAGAAGCATTTCTACAGGTCTTGTAATCATGTCAAGTAGAGGTACTTTCTCTTCTTCTGCTTGCGCTTCACCATGTACTTCCTCAGTTTTAGTAGGATTTGCCCCTCTGTCTGGCATTATCAAACACTTGTGCTCCACAGATTTTCAGAGTTGCTCCTTTCCACTTCGAAATCTGGATATTTTATGCTCATGGGGTGGGTGGAGTGGAGGTGGGAATGTGGAGTGTTTTACAGTTAATTATTCCTCAGTACAATATGATTGGTGGGTTATTCAGTCACCTGGCTTTCCATTCACAGCCATGAAAAACATACTTTTAGAAAACCTGCCTAAGCTCTTCAAATATATTTCTGAAACAGATGGTCAGCATGCTAGGAAGTTCCTATAGAATATGAGATTTCACAGCCTAGAGTTTTTGACTGCTATTCCTCTAGGATGGTCTTACATTACACTGTAGCCCCAGGGCTTTGTTTGTGTGAGTCATATACTTGCCCCACATTCAAGCTCCTGCTCATAAAATTATCCCTCTGGACAGTGTGTATGGTGTGCTCTACACACATACACACATCTGTGGTTTGTTTTTGGCATTCTCTCAAGTGATACCCATTTGTTGTTGTGTGCCTTCAAGTCATTTTCAACTTATGGCGACCCTTAGGTGAGCCTATCGTGTGGTTTTCTTGGCAAGATATCTATGTTCTATCAGAGACAAACCTTAGTTTTATATCCTGTCTCCCCTATAGCCCCCTACAAGCATTCTCTGAGCTGTAATTGGCTGGCACCAACCAGGCTTGTACAGATTTTCCCACCACAGTGACTTACTTCAAGACATACTACATCCATGGCACTACCAAGCTTATAATTCTGCCAAACAAAGAGATGAGATTAGTGCCACTGAAATTAGTGCCCTTGAATGTAGCTAGTTCTGAGTAGACAATGAACATCTCTGTTAAAACAGAACTGATAATTCTTTGGGCTGAAATTTTGAAATACTACAGGGTTTCTTCCTTCCTTCTCCTTCCTTTGAAAGAGTTAAGCAGCATGTCTACTTCTCTACTTTAAATCACACTGTCCTGATACAGCTCTACATTTCAGTAATATAATTAGGGCACAGGTAACATCTGAGTGGACTGTCTTATGATGCTGAAGCCCTCTGAGCCTTTTGAATCAATTTGGTTTCAATTTGCTTTGCTTTTAGAAAACTTGGTTTAAGTGGCAAAACTTTGAAAGACTTTTCCAAAGAAAAGAAGAGGTAAGCAAACATAATACTCTAAAATGTATTTTATAGAATGTATTTTATAACAGAATCTATTTAATAATTCAGAGAGTAATTTTATTATCTTAAATAGATGTTGGTTTTAACAAAGGCAATCTGTCACTGTTGGAAAACCCCTTTTATGTAACCATAAAAATAAAGATGCCACTAGCAGGTGAAAAGTTCTCAGTGGCTGTTGTTTGCAAGCATTTTTTCAAATTACTGCAACTGCCATTTTTACTGCAACTTTAACAACTGATAAGCCAAAAAAAAAAGTACACTGTCCCATATCAACCAAAAAATCCTGAAAACAACAAGAAAAATAGTCATTTTGTTTGTTTTCTCATGTATGCAGAAAGTCCAGTAAGCCCCCCAAGAATTGCTAAGGAGTCATGGAACTTCCATCTTACATGAGTTGGAATTTCTCCTATCTCCTGTGTGCCAGCTCATGAAGAAGACTGCTGCAAGAATTTCCATGTGTGTCTTTTTAAGATGATTCAGGTTGCTCAGATGTGTAAACTGCTCATGAACAAACAAGCCAGGAGAAAGATAGTCTAGCTATTTCATTTGAGAATAGGGAACAGGTCAGCACAGTCTTAAGATGTCAGCTGTTTTCAAAAGTCCTTCTGCAAGCATGTGGATATTGCTGATTTAGTATATGTAAATGCAAAGACAGGACTCTCTTCATGGTTACCTAGCCACTGACAGAAATATAGGCTCTCCTTCTCTCATAGCCTTTGCCTGCCCACCAAGTAGTAGCAGCATGATTGACTGACTGCACATCTTTCCTTGCTTGCAGCCAATGATTATGTTAGTACGTTGTTACAAATAAATTACAGTTATAGATTATAGTTCCTTCATCTGTGCAAATGGCAAAATTGCTAAATCCAGTTGCTAGTCTGAAATCAATGACTGAATCCTTTTGTTCTAATCTGACATTAGGAATAAGAAACATCAGATGCGAACCACTTTATCTTTCTTGGACATTCACCATTGGAACTCCAGATACACTCTGTGAACAAAAAAGGCTTTAAAGGGAGATTGGGAAGAGACACAGCAGAGCTGGGATATGTCTATGAATTCCAATCCATTAGCAGTGCTTTGAACAGAGGGAATGGTTTCCTGGTACACTGTATATATTAAAACATAAGTGTTCATCATGGCTATATGTGTAACAAAAAGATAGTCGTCATGCCTATTTTGTGGCAATATTTTACTGTTCCTACATCCACATCAATTGCACTATACAAATACTTTTCTCCACTATACATGTGTTTACCTGCTATCTATGCTTGTGTGCAAAACATGTCTCCCACTCTTATATTTTTAATTTCTCTCTGTCATGACTACGTTAAGATGACACTCAGGACCACACTAACATGTTTTCATTTCACACACACACTTGAATATGTGTCTACCCATAGACGCTTCATTTCATGCATCCGACTTCTATAGACTGAAGCCATAAAAGCATGAGCCAGAATAAATCAGTCAGTATCAAAGGTGCTCCTGGATTCCTCATGCCTTTTCATGCTAACTCAGTTTAACACAGGCACCTCTTTGACTATATGACATTTAAAGGAGGATATATTCTGAGCGGTGCACTATGGGAAATGGCTGTGCAAGGAATATTTCTTCATTACTAAGAACATAAAATTCCTGCACATCTAAGAACATAGGGAGAGTTGAGTTGGGCGGGTCTAACCAAAAAGCTACAGACTCCTGCATTTTCCTTCTACACTAGTAAACCAAGAAAGACCATCCACTGTTGTGTTCATCACTAGCTGGTCTTGTGAAATACATGTAATATGCAGCCATTAAAGAAATTGTACTGGTAGCTTTCGGCTCTGGATCATGCCTCGCATTTTAGTTCTTAGAGAATAAACTGGCAATTTCTATCCATTTGGCAGGATATCTTCTTGCACTTATCCACGTTATCACTTCCAGATCTGAATTGAAAACCCATCTGAACAGCATATATTAGGACCAACAGGAAAGTGTGATTCTCTTTATGCTCTGTATTTATACATCCTAGAGGAAGCTGAACAGCCACTTTAGGAAACAGAATGTCGATGTATATGAACCATTACTACGCTCCAGTAAGATTTTTATTATGTTCTTATCGCCTGTGCTTTTCAACTGACCAGACTAGACTTGCCAGATGTTCTCTTGTCATTCCATTTTGAACAATTAGATCAGCCATTAAAATTTCTTGGATAAAGATTACTCTCAGCACTGCCCACAGACCACCTAGGCTATGGTCTTGTTAGAGAGGAAGTAATATCCTTTCTTTTTATCTTCTGAAACTCGATGTTCCCAGCATCATAGTGCCCCCTGACATTATATGTCCTTACTAAACACCTGCTAGCAAATGCATCAAAATCTTTTCTTGTCATCTTGCGTAATGCTCCAGGTCTTTGCAGCATCAAGCAAAGCTGATACCACACAGCTGTTGTAGTCTTATTTTTTGTTTTGTGGACATGTCACTACCTCACACTTTTGCCCTTCAGTTCATCGACATCTATCTTCACCTTTGGCCAGTCACGCCTTTGACGTCATCAAAACAAGCAATAGAAATTAGCCAGAAAAACCTCAACTGGACATTTACCCAAATCTGTATAATGGAAGAGAAAGTAAATTAGGAAAAAATGCCTAGCAAAAATAGCTTGTTGAAAGAAACTGCAGTCTATTATAAAAGGAAGAAAAATCTAGTGAAGAAAATTGAAAAATGTTTAAATATTTTCAGTCACTGGAGTTTGTCAGCAATGATAAGAATCAAAACAATAATTTTTTAGTTATAATGCTTTCTGTCTGATAAAATAGTTGTTACTGCAATTGTTATTATAATAATGATTAAAAGCTTTTCCAATATTTTCTGTGAAAATTCTTATTAGATAAATATATTCTAGAACCATGATTATGTCTGCAAAGTGTTCTCAGAGAACATTATTTGTAGATATTTATATTATGGAGAGATGTTTTGTTATAAAAAATTACATAGTTTCATTTTAGTTTGAAAATAAGGAAAACTAAGGAAATAGTCAGTCTTTAGCTTTGACAACAATATAGAAGGAAAGCATGTTCTATTCAGCAGAATTTATTGTCTTAAACAGGACTTACTCTGAAAAGAGGCATGCAGTGAACCGCAGTATTCTAATTCATGAACACCCCAATATGTACCACCGTGTACACATATCTAGATATAACAGGTGCATAAATATGAACTATGGAATAAAATAAAATGAAAAATGTTAGGATTCCTTCGTTCTATAAGAGAAAGCAAATCTGCAAAATATGTATGTGAATTTAGCAAAACAACGTTTGTCATACTATCTCTGTAGTTATTACACAAACTGTGGGTAGCCTTCTTGGGTCATGAGAAAAAGTACTAAAATAGCTCACCCACCATTTTGAAAAAAATAATAATATAAATCAGCTTTAAATCAGATCTGTCTCCAGCACAAACTAGGGCACTGGGATGCTTGTGAGGCAGAAAAAAATCAGAAAGTCCCAGTGTTGGAGAAACACTCAACTTTTGCAAGAGTTGGGGTGCAGGATCCATGAAAGTGGAAAATATCTAAAAATTGTCAGCCCCTGAAACCATATTTAACACACAAAAAAGTACCTGGAGTGGCAGGGTAGCTGAGCCTGGTCATATGTGTACCCTCACTTGCTCACTCATTCACATGGGAGGGGAAGGACACTCTCCCTCCTCCCACCCTATCTCCTTCTGCATGCTGTCCAAGCAAGTGAGCACATGTGTGAATCTGTGCACGTGAGCTCTTCCCATCCATCTCCTCCCCCCTCCCACCCACACAAGTAAGCAAGTGAGCAAAGATGTGTGCCCTCCTTCCTCCTCTCCCATCTTCTTCTCGTGTCCCACACACATAAGCAAGCAAGTGAACACATGCATGCATGCCTTCCTTCCATCTCTTCCCCTTTCTTCTCCTACCTGCACAAGTGAGCAAGTGTGTGAGGAAGTAAGCAAATGCATGTGGCCTCCCTCCTCCCACCCCATCTCCTTCTCTGCTTCTAGCCATGTGAGTGAGTAAACACACGTACTCCCCTCCTGTCCCATCCCTTTCCCCTCAGTCTTCTGCAAATAATCAAATCCTTGAATGCTTAATCTGCAAACATGGAGGACCAACTGACAGAGGATGAGGAGGAGCCTGAATGTCACCATGATATAGGTAACAGACAGGAGGTAGAACTATTTTAGCTAAATCATCAATTTAACAATTAGTTTTGACCTTACTTAGAGTCAATAAGACGTGGATGTACATTTTATAAACAATTTTTCAAACTAAAAAGTGATCAGCTGCCAGTCAAAAATGGTAACATTTAGCAAACATTATTGTCTGTGCCTTTATGTTTCTAACGTTGCTAGTGGAGCACTTTTTTCAATTGCACAGATTAGGAAAGATCAATGTATTTCTTTGCATGAAGCAATGTTGCAAATATTGCATCACTTTGAGATGCAAAAATTCACTAAATGTCATCACAGAGCTTATGAAGTTCATCATAAAACCAAGCAGTGTGCACAATTCAAGATGAAAAAGCTTTGCAAACCATTAAGTGTGCTCAAAAGAGATGAATTCTTCAAATCTGTTTATTGCCTTGATTCCATCCCATAGTAATTTTTGTTTGAAACAGTTGTCATATAAGAAAATGCTATGTGAGAAATTGTTCATAGTCATAACAGCAGAATTTTTAATTATCATGAATAACCATTAAATAATGCAAAATGTGCTTCTCCCTCCCCGCCCCTTTTTTTTAAAAGCTACTCTGGCTGTTTGTTTCTGAACTTGACCATAAAGGTCACACAGTTAACAAAATAGAAAAAAATAAGGATTATTGACCTTAAAATAAATGCACTATCTACCTACTATTTCTAAAATTTACACTGAGTAAAGAAAACTTAACTCCTACTGTAAAATGAGCAAAACCTCTGCCCACTGGTTGCAGTTTCTGAGAAGTGCAAAACTTTTATGCTTTTTGTGAGGTAGGTTGAATTTTTCTCCATTTACTGAACAGAGAGCATGATTTTCTCATGGAATGGACAGTTTTGCACGCCATTTCCAGCTCTACTTAAAGGCAACAACGTATATATGGCACAATGGGTTAGTTCCTGGATTTCCTTATTCCAATATATAACAATGCTCTCTTTGGGATTTTATGGTATTGTTCCCAAATGAGGTCATAATTTGTCTTTTTATTGCAAAGAAGCCAGAATACTAAAATTTAATTGCACATAAGGTTTTTAAAATCTTATCAGCTTTAATTGGTTTCATCTCTTGAGTTTTTAAATAATCCCACACCTATCTTTAACTCTGAATTCCAGTGTTTTGACGTTCTCTACTGATGTCAATAATCTGTGCATTAAGTTAAATATTTTCCCTATTATTCTATATTAAAACTTTTAAAAATATTGGAAAACCATTATTGTTTTTTGAACAGTTTACACGATGGCTGACATATTAATATGAAACTTCATCAGAGTAAATCCTATTTTTTCTGCTGCTGTCTGCCAGTGTATCGAGCAATTACAGCTAGTATACGCTTTCTTCATTAGTTAAATAAAAGGGGCATATTCCAGGCATTCTCCCTTGATCCAAACCAAATATTGAAGGAGAACTTTCATTAGCTGCACCCTAAAAATTACCCCCTTTTTCCTACTTGCACAGTCCAGAACTGTTTTTAGCTATCTCAGGAATTCCACCTTAGTGGCAGGTGGGTGGCAGTTCCAAACTCTGCTGTTCAGGGGAGAGATGCCCAACAACAAATCCAAAAAAAAAAAAATAAATCCAAATTATGAACTAATTCACTTACTACATTGCCCATCCAGTCATGACTTCATGTCCAGAAAGTGATTCTCAAAACTGTCATAATACATTGTCACTCTCTCCTTTATCCACCTGTCTCAGTAAATAAAATGAAAACGTATGTGTGTGCTTGATTTCTTGAGAAATATCTCAGATTTATTATATATTAACCTGATGTGGATGGTAAGAGCACTGTTGTCACACTACAACATGATTATTCTTTAAGCAGGCATAGAAAACACAGAAAAATAAGTACTACTAAATAATTCAGGGATGAGATTATTTATGTGCAATGAAAAATAAGAGCGCTAAAAACAAGGAAACATTCATCTTGGCTTTCTTTCATTTTTGAGCAAATTGTCTCAAACAGCAGTTCCTAAAAGGTGAACAAACTTCTGTCAATGTAAGACACAAGTTACTCACAAGGGCAAAGCAAAAACGTTTGACAAACCACTATCACACCTATTTATATTTTGTCAATAAGAATTTACACTAGAAGTTACTTCATATTGAGGTTTGCAATATTTAGCTGTTAAAATTAAAATTCCCTTTTAAAAACATTGTAGATTTAAAAGCTGAGAATTATCTTTTAAATGCTGATTATGTTCATTTATGACATACATTTTATTGATAATAATTTTTCCCATAACAAATTATAATTACTAACTATGTAACATTTCATTTCCTAGTGGTTTTCTGCAATATCACACATTTTAAAACAAATTAACAGGATGAACTAGACTGAGAATAGTGGATTAATGAGAAATACAAAAATGTGCCTCAGTACAGATTAGAAATAATTATATTTCTATTATTATTATTATTATTATTATTATTATTATTATTATTATTATTATTATCTCTTTTTGTAAAAAGTTCTCTGCATGTTTAATGGAAACATTTAAGGGTTACTCTAATTTTTTTCAAGAGGATTTTGAGGTACAATGTACACTGGTATACATAAGATAATTTTTTATTAAAACATACAATATGAACTATAATACCAATGTGCTGATTTTAATGTAAATAATATACAACTCTTTCAGTAGTGTTCATATGAATTTTCATAATACCCAGATGTAAATATTTTTTCCTGTCTTTAGGGAGACCTCTGCAAAATCTTGACATTTTCAAAACTTTTATTGGACCTCGGAGAAAACTGCTAGAGTCCCCAAACAATTTCTCTGAGAATGGCTAGCTACTAAATATTTTCAAATCTTGTTTTATTGTTTTTACTTTAAAACTTATTATAGTTTTCACAACAAAATGGTGCTTATTGCCAAATGCTCATCGTCAGGACAGCAGAAGCAAACTTTTTGTGGTCATGATGGCCCTATAACCAAATTTTACATACAAAACTGTGTATGCTTTCAGGGTATTCCTTTTTTTAAAAAAAAAAAATCATGATTGGGAAACAAGTGGTTGGTTTTGTTTTTTTCTCTTTTGGTTTTACTTTTTTTTCTTTTTTTTTGCTTCTTCTCCAGCATAACAGTAATGCAGAAGGAGCTGTTAAGCATCAAACTGGTATACATAAGATAAGATAAGGAGGATGGTGGAAATATTGCCTGTCTCACAGTTGAAGTATGACATATAGCCACTGAAGGGTACAGACATTTGACCAATAAGTCCACAGCCACACTACCCAACTACGCCATTGCACTTTTATGCAGGTAAGGTTCAGAGATGGCTACAACCATCAGCTTTCTCGGTATTCTACATGGAGTACCGTTCAACAATCCATTCACTTAGCCATAATCTCATTACAGTAAGAGGAGGCCCACATATAACACAATCAGTGCCCCAACTATGTGCACTACACACTGCTGCTGCTGCAATTAAACATCTTCTATAGTCAGCCAAGCTTGGATTTTTAAAAAGTAACCTGCTCCAAAGAACCACACTACTACTCAACTCATGCAAAGCCTGCCTTTTTAACTTTCTTTTCTTCGTTCTATGGAAAGGGACAATTGAATTCTTCTGTTGACCTGGCCTCTCATAATGAGGGAAGAAAATATTAAGCATTTCCTTTGTAGAATACTCTGTTTCAAACCTGCAAATAAATGATGCTTGAGTATGTTCTTCAGTTATGACTTAACCCACAGAATAGCTAATATAACTATTAAAACAGGTACTGTATTTGCTGACGTATAAGATTGCATCCCATTTATACATCTGCAAATACTATTTGCTGGTGTATAAGACACACTGCATATAAGATGCACCGCATTTTCAAACAGTATTTTTTGGGGGGAGGGAAGTGAGTCTTATATGCCAGCAAATAGGGTAATTATAGTATAGCATTGTACAGTAAAGTACAGTAACTAATCCACATTTGTGGATTTCATTTTCACAGATTTGATTATTTGCAAATTTCTCCAATCTCTGGCCTCCCACCCCAGGCACTCCTTTTCTGCAGAAACCTTCCCTCTCAGCGGCTGTGATCAGGCTGCACAGCCCTTTAAAACCCACCTTTGATCGTCCTCTTCCTCCACCAGCTGCTGACTGGCCAGCTAAGGATAGCCTGCAGTCTGATTTCTTAGCACCACAAACCCTCTCCCAATGTCTCCCCACACCCAAGGAAGGAGATGGGTGAGAGAGAGGGAGTATAGGACCACCATGCTGACACACCCCTTTCCCTCTCCTTTCCCTGTGACCTGGTTTGAACCCTGGTTGCCTTGGTCCCCATCCCACAAACACACATGCATATTTTGATATTTGCCATTTTCCCACTTTTGCAAGTGTCTTGAGACCCTAACCCTAGCGAATATGGAGGGCCAGCTGTATATTGTTTCTTTGTCTAAAATCTACAGAGTTTGCAATGTCTATAATCACTGCCAATGGCACCAAGGCAAAGTGAAATAAGAGATGCCTAATCCATTGACACAAATTTTTTGTTAAATCTTTCCCAGTACCTTAATCCAAGAATGCTGGTTATTATGTTAATAGGCAGTGTTCTAGGAGTAACAGTTAGAATTTAACCACAAGCCTGAATCTGTTAAGGGTATTGGTACAATCATGCTAAATAAAAACTAAATAAAATTGCTGACTGCAAATATGAAAACTAATATTATGCTGCTTAATTTTTATGTTATTTTCATTATTTAATAATATAAATAATATATGATCAGAATGAACATGCATTATAAAAAGCTATATTTACTATGAAGTACACATTGCAGAATTGCATAGCTAATCTACTTAGGCTAGATAAATTCCCAATTAAGCAAGAAGTTGAATGTTTGCACATCTGATTTAAAAAAAATTCCAAGAAACAAGCACAAATGCTTTAACCTTTCTGTCTATTCCACAAAGGACATGGGCATGGAGGGGCTATATATGCCTTTCTCTTTCTAATGCTTGCAGAGAGAAATTAAAAATATATCAACAAATTCTGTTTAGGTGCTTCTTTAACATAACATATAGTTTAACTATGAAGATGCAACCCAACATGCACTTACTGGGAGTAAGCCCCATTTTACTCAGTAGGGCATCTGCCTCTGAATAGATCAGAAAGGGCTGAACTTTTAAGACTACTTGAGAATCTGTTCCCATCAACCTAAGAGGGATTCAGACTAGGCTTGAAAAGACCTGGATTCACAATGCATATCTTTGTTCCATCTAAAAAACATACTGTGCTCCTGAAATAATCTATTTGTAATTTCTTGACTTCTTGATATATTTATGCATTTCTTGGTTAATTTTCACAACTATGGTAAATTGACACTTTCTCTATTTCCTCCTATATTTACCTTATTAAGTAAGATTCCAATCACAGTATTATACACTTTAGACTGAAGGTCTAATGTACATGTGACATTAATGACACATGGTCAAATAAGTCAAATCTCTTACTTAATCATTTCTTTGTACTTCAGTAGCCAACACATGATATTAATGATTATATTATTCATTCTTATAATAATCATATTAATTTTTTAATCAAAGTTCTTAAGCATCTGCAATAAAGGTAATGAAAATAATGCACCTATTTAACTATTCCATATCATACTGTATGCCTGATCCAGCTCACTCTTCTTGAATGTGAACTTTCAAGATTGCACAGAGAACAAAACATCCTGTGTTTATCTAATTTTGTAATGCATTTGTCTATAAGATCTCAAGCCTTTGTGCTCCTGATTTCTTGACGTTCCTTTGCCCACATTTTAGCAAGCAATTTTTCCAAAGTTCCATTTGCAACCACGAAAAAAAGCAACAAAGCACAAGCTGTAATCTCACAGCCCACTGAACAGATGATCCACCTTTCTAGGATTAGAGTGACAGGCTAGCAGCAAATGGGTTTGGCTTTGTAGTTACAAAACCGCTTCGTAAAGTTAGGAAAAATATGGAAGGAATTCCATAAGACCAGGGCAATTTACAATCCACAAATAGTGGAAGTGTGCAAATAAAGATTGTGCAAATAAGTCCCTTTCTGGATAGGTCCTGGCCTCACAATGCTTTCTCCTGTAAATGAGATAATTAATTATAATTAATATTCCTTTTCACAGCATTGGCTTTAAAATCGAGAATGAAATTAAGCTCTGTTTGTAAGTCATTTTTACAGTGGCCTCAGCTTCCATATAACAGACTTGACATTTTCTGTAATGATTATGAACACATACATTTTATTTCTGGGGAACAGAAATACAGTAATGTAAACAGGCTTATACACAAATCTGCTTTCACTAAAGAATTTGTGTTGATTAAGCGTGTTTATGAAAATACATACACATTCAGTTTGGGCATATCATGCTGGTCTAATTATTCTTGCAAGCTTGAGAACATTAAGTGATTAATTTAAATAATTGGTTGAAACTCATATTCCAAAAGGCATTAATTAATGGGTTGATAACACAATCAGAATATTATACATTTTAGAAAGAAGGCCTGTAAATTCATGTGACGTTAAAGACACATGGTCAAGTAAGCCAAATTTCTTACTAAATTATCTCTTTGTACTTCAGCAGCCAACACATATTTATGATTATATTATTTGTTCTTAGAATTATTCTATTAATTTTTATTATTATTCTTAAGCATCTGCAGTTAAGGTAACAAAGAATATAAGCACATGTGTTATGTTGATACTAAATATACATATACTGTCTTTAGATTTCCCCCCGTAATCTAGGCAGGCATCTAGGCAGGATTGTGCAAAACATATTGATTTGAGGAGCTTAATTTCTGTTTAATTCAGATATTACTACTAAAAGATATAGAGGTATAACCACATCATCATAACTAAAAAGACAGAAGAGATAGCTATTCTCAATAAAATATTATATAATATTCTCAATAAAATATTAAAATATAAAATATTACACTTTTGGTGGCATTATTTAAAATAGTCTTGACGTATATGATCATCATGTCATTCCTATAATCTGCCTTAATTTGAGATTTATCTCAAAATGAAAGCATCCTAAGAGTGCAAATGTTTTGCTCTTAAAAGTACAGCACTGCGCTTTCACAAAAGTGGATTGCTAATATCAAAATCAGCAAGAAAAACTAATAATACATGTGAATAAAACCAATAATTTTATTTGTGAATAATCAATTGTGAATGAAACTACCGTACTCATAATAGTTGTAATAATAATACTTGTGAAACAGAAAGCTACAAAATGACAACAATTATTAGATTATCCTGCTTCATTTCGGTGACGAATTCTTTTATAACAACAAGGACCAGCACATTTCCAAAATCCGTTCATGATTAGCAAATCTTGCAATGTGTGTTTTCTAAAAAAACAAAAATGGTTTTTCCCTACAACAATACTGAACTTTTTAAAACTATTTGGGGGGGTCCCCTATACCTGCAAATGAACAAGAGATATGGAACATTGTAATGACACAACAATAATAAGGTAGAAATCTCACTGACTCATATAACAAACCAAGGAATGTTTAATTATGTTTATCAAAGGTGTCCCTCTTTGTTGTGGCCCATGAACACAGCTCAATACTACAACTGGCAACATAAGGCTATAAGATAATTTCTTTAACATTCCTTAGTCTTTTTTTATTATTATTAGGGAATTGTCTGACTCTAACCATATGAATAAGGGCTGAATGTTCAGACCCATTCGATATAAACAAATCACATTTATCACTTTACCACATTTGTTTTATTAGCTGAGTGATATGAACGTTATTAAAATCTTCCACAAATTAAATATCTTAACTTTCTTCACAGAATTTCTTCCTAGAACTCCAGCAGCATAATGACGTGACAGAGGATTTTAATTAGTGGAGAGCATTGCCTGCTTACTGTAAGTGTACGATTTTATAGAAACAATGACCTCAGATGAAGGGACTCATGAACTGTCCTTACAGCCAAAATTATGTCAAAAAAAAACCCTGAAGAGATATTTTGATGATGAACATGTACATGGCTGAGATCATTATTTGGGAGGAATGAGGTAAACTTTCCTTAAAGTATTTACCTGGCCAGCAATGCAGAACAAATGTAAACAGCAGTGAAATCAAAATGATTTCACTGCCTGTGTGACTTGTTTTTTTTTAAAAAAAAAAATCATCCACATTTCTCATTATGATAGCACAATGCCAGAACCTCAGAGCGTGGCTCAGAGTATCTATAACTGGATTTAAAATGTATCAGAACACTGAGACAGAAGAATCAGAACAGAATAGAAATTTGCTTTCAAGGCAGGAGCAAGGCAAGAGGCTTCACTGCAAGTAAACAGGGCACTGTCAAATTTTCAGGTGAAATGAGTAACTGCTGGAAGAGAAAAATAATTATGAAACATTTCAGCAAGTTTGCTGAGCACAGCAGATGGCATATTTCCACAACATGAAGCCACCTTTCCTTGCTCCTCATCTACAGATGTAATTGAACAGTGGCAGCGATTGGATGAAATCCAAGTTTTATGTACTCATTTTCGCCAAATTAATCTGGAAATAAAAGAAAGATGAAAGATCTTTGTGTTTCTTTGTATTCTATTCTGAGTCAGCCTCTTGCTTTCTTTTAGGCATCTATGTCTGAAAGTCTGGAAAATCCAAAAGAAGCTAGTGAAATATCATTAAGCCTGCTACAATATTCAAAACAAATTCTCCTCATGTATATTTTTTGCATAACATATTGTTTTGCTTAGTTCTTATTACAAGCAATATAGAAGAAAATAGTAAAAAGGATAATGTCTTATCTTCACAAAAAACAAAAATTATTTGCATTTATTTTACCGTTATTCTCTTCAGCTACCATGCCTTAAGATATTTTTGTTTTTGACTAAGCAAATGCAAAGTAGCTTCTTGGGTAATTTTATTTCCGGTTACAAATTTTTTTAACAATAACTTCCTGACATTTATAAATCTGATCACTTTAATGAATTCCTGGTCCAATATATAAATTGGCTTTGTTGTGCTAGGAATATACCAAAAATCTCAGACTGAAAGCAGTCTAGGATTAAATTTTGAAAAGCCATTTAGACTTCAAGAATTCTTTCCAGGAACTGGGGGGGAGGTTGCTACCTGCAGCTGTGGTGTTGCTCAAGCCATTTAAAAACAATGGGCTATGCCAACTTAGGTCTTCTATGAACTCTCTCAGTAGCCTCCTGAAGTCTAAGTAAGTGGCACAAGTTACTGTGTTCAGCAACTTGAATTATCACCTGAGCATCCATCTGTACGGCTCTCAAACAGCTCAAGATAATCGTTTACACTATTAACTCTGAATTGCTTGTTAAACTGATGGAAATCTGTTTTTATTCTGCAGGTGTCTGCCTGTGAAGAGGACATTGTTGTCTGACTCACAGGAAGAATAAATGACTGAGGTGCTGGACTGAGTCCTTAGACACATGTACTAGAAAATGGTTCTCATCGTCAGTGGCCTGGAACACCTCATCTGAAAGAAAGCTTCTGGATTTACACAAAAATGGTGGATACACAAAAATGGTGGATAATCATGTATCATTTCGGTACTATGTACCCAGCACGTCTTATTCATGACAAAAAAAGAGAATATCTTAAAGTATAAAAAGTACATTCTGGTATGAATTCTTAGAATCAAATGTGTCTTCCATAATTTAATTTTTAAAGTATTGCTAGACCATGATCCATGACTCCTATATCATTCAAGGACTCCCCACATCTCCCTAGAATACTGATCTATATTATGGTAGTATGGATGCAACTGAAATTGAGAGAGTGGGAGAAAAACATATTTATTCTTCTTTGTCATTACAGATGAATTTGGATTGGAACTATAAGACAATACCAACAATACCTTGTTTCCTGATATTTAGGAATATATTGTTCAGATGCAACTGATTAACCAGTTAAAATCATTTGGGGTAAATTCTTTCTCTCTTCCTAACATTCTTTGTTTTAGAAACAGTCATAAATACATTGAATCTCATAGAACTGCAATTATATAAAAATTCTGCTTTTGAATCTAGTAATGCGTCCATTTAACTATTCCTTATCATAGTACATGCCTGATCCAGCTCACTCTTCTTGAATGTGAACCTTCAAGGCTGCACAGAAAACAAAACATCCTGTGTTTATCTAATTTTGTAATGCATTTCTCTATAAGATCTCAAGTCTTTGTGCTCCTGATTTCTTGACGTTCCTTTGCCCACATTTTGGCAAGCAATTTTTCCAAAGTTCCATTTTGCAACTGAGAAAAAAATAAAACAAAGCACAAGCTGTAATCTCACAGCCCACTGAACAGATGATTCACCTTCCTGGGATTAGTGTGACAGGCTGGCAGCGAATGGGTTGGCTTTGTAGTTACAAAACTGCTTTGTAAAGTCAGGACAAATATGGAAGGAATTCCAGAAAACCAGGGTAATTTAAAATCCACAAATAGTGGAAGTGTGCAAATAAAGATTGTGCGAAGAAGTCTCATTCTGGATAGGTCTTGGCCCCACAATGCTTTCTGCAGCAATTGGGACAATTATAATTAATGTTCCCTTTCACATCATTGGCCTTAGAATCAGAAATGAAACTTAAGTTTCGTTGGTAAGTCATTTGTACAGAGGCCTCAGCTTCTACATAACAGACTTGACATTTTCTGTAATAATTATGAACACATACATTTCATTTCTGGGGAACAGAAATACAGTAATGTAAACAGACTTACACACAAATCTGCTTTTGCTGAAGAATTTGTGTTGATTAAGTGTGTTTATGAAAACACACATGCATCCAGTTTGGGCATATCATGCTGGCCTAATTATTACTGGAAGCTTGGAAACGTTATGTGACTTATTTAAATAATTGGGTTGAAACTCATATTCCAAAGGGCATTGATTAATGGGTTGATACTAGCCATAATTTCATTAGTACAAAGGTATAAGGAAGGTAGGGACCTCTTCATAGTATAACACCTCCTCTTCCTTCACAACAATCTCATGAAGAAGATCACACTATGAGAGATAATTGACTTAAGATCAGTTACCCAGTCAGATTCATAATTAAGCAAGGATTTGAACCCTGATTTCCTCACTTATGTCTATAGGAGAACTCAGAAGATGAAATGGAAGATAAGCAGAGGGACCCAGAGGGATGGCAGACATTTCTGAAGAGAGTGTAAGTTAAAATACAAAATGATACTGAGGAGTTCAGCTCACGGTACCAAGAGAAAACTTATCAAAGACAGAATATCAATTTTGAAAGATTAATTCAATTAATACATGTTGGAATACCTGTCTAGATTAAAACAACAACAATAACAACAACAACACTTGACTTAATTGCTTAGAGGCTATAGTGAGCCAGAAGAGAATTGTACATGAGTGGATAGATAGAAAATATTTCCCTGGTGAATCAGGGAAAACAGGCAGGAGCAATGATTTCCTTCCACTTATTCTTATTCCTCTTGCACACAGTGGTGCAGGTGATTTATGCCCCCTTCTTTCATCCAAGCCAACCTCATTATTAATGAGACACTTGAAGACAATACCATCAGCACCACTAGTTCCCAGTTCGTGAGCCCTTCCGCAGTGCTAACTAACCTAAATGTATTTTCTCTTTGTCTTCCTCTACTAGAAGGGCTGGGGGAGATATTTATTCAGTTCATATTAATTGATCTAAATGCCACTTACTGACTGCAAACATGGGAAATGGTGATTGACCCACTGTTATCCTTTCTGCCCTGTCAAAATCTAAAAACCAGCATTGACCTCTGTCACCATTCAACAGTTGATTCAGTGGGCCTATTCTGGCTGGGACTAACCAGTCAGACACAGGCTGTAGTGACTGGTCTTGCCACACTGGTCAGTAAGGAAAGAAAGACTATGATATGATACTCATGTATATTTGAACATGACTGGAATGATTGGTGTGATTTGGGACATTGCTTTATCAGAGGCCTTCACCGTGAAGAATATTCCACTTGTGTCAACTTGAATGTGAGCAGAATGTCAATATCCCTCCTAGCTGGGCCACTTAACATGGCAAGGTGAGAGACTAAGGTGACCAGAACAAAGGGAGATGAAGGGCAAAAGTAGTGTCCATGGTTCCATCCCTCTACCTATTTGTAGTCCTCTGGTGTTGAGGCAAACATTAAAAACTACTCAGGTAAATTTGAAATGTACGTCTGAATAATTAACAGGTGTCTAATTTAAGAGCTCTAGTTCAAACTTAAACAAACAAAAGATTCTTAAAAGGACAAATTGGTAATCTAACTCCAGCTGAACATTTTTCTAGCTGTTACAGCTTGCTATTAGCATGAAGAAATATTGATCTTATTTGTAACTAGTGATTAAAAATAAAATTAATAGTCAATCTAATCTTTCAGATTTCAAAAATACAGAGAACTAGATGCAAAGGGTTGCTTTAACCTAGCCAAGCATCAATTAAAAGTTTGTGTTTTTTGTCTTATAATAGTTGACATTAGCCTCAACTGTTTCAATTTAGCAGGGAGAATTCTGATTAATCTTCTAGTGTCCCAGTATTTCAGCTCCTTTTAAAGTATTCCAGTTTTTTTTCCCCCTCTGCCTCTCACTTTCTACCTTTGTTGTCTGCTAGCTTTGAATGGTTCAAAGTGATTTCAACATGCAAAAGTAGTTTGTACTCAGTTAACTCAGCATGAGGAGAGGACAGGTGGGGGTGGATTCTTGTGCTTTGTTGTACTCTCAGACAACAGCAAACTGCTAGAGCCTCTCCTAGCTTGTGTGTTCCCTGTCATTAATAACTTTTGGTATCATGAGCACACACTGATGTTGTTTGCCACATGTATCCTAGTTTTATCTGTGAAAATGAGTATGAGTTGATGCTTCTTCATGTCAAACTTCAACTGTTTTGAAGCCCCCTGAAATTTACCATAAATTTAAGGTGCTACTATTCAGCTGGGCTCCACAACATTTAGGTCCTGTCCAGATTTTTGTATGCTCAACTGTGTAATTTTAAAAAAAAAGCAATCTGATTCTTGGATTGACAAACACTTTGTCAAAAAGCTGCAGGGTAGCATGACCATTAGAATATGGGAACAAATCAGTGAACAATCAAAATGAAATAGGCAGTCCTCTGTTTCATTTCCATTCTTTTTTTTATATTTTTTATTTTTTTATTTGTTTATTTGTTTATTTATTTTTATTTGCGTTCTGACAAATGCATATGTAAAAAAAGCCCTGTGCTTCAAGTACTTCACCTTGGTTGAAAGTGTTTTCAAAAATCCTGACAGTCAAATAAAAAGCAAGGCAAAAAAACTGTAACATGTTGTTTGAGAAATTTATCTACACCATATCTGCATTTGTCTTGTGGAACTGAAGTGTTCGTGTGCTCCTAGCACTTACGTTTTTGATTGTGTAGCTGGCTTTTCTTTGGCTGAAGAGAGGTATAGTCATCTAAGGCAAAAACCAAAGAAGAAAGAAATTTCCCCATGCTCCACTGGAAAGCCTCAGGGTACTTATTCTACCATGTTTGCCTTACTGGCTGCTTCTGAGAAGAAGACTGAGTGGCCCATTAAGAAGGATCCTTTCAGGCAGCAGAGCTGTGGATCGTCCAAGCACTTCCTCAAGCAACTATCTGTGACTCAGTCCTGAACAAGTGCTCCCTGGCCCTGATGGAATTTGACTCACTCTAAAAGACAGATTCCCAGTTGCTTCGTGATTAAAAGAACAAATTGCTAATGCTAGTCATGCTTTCCAGTCATCTTTTTCAAGGGAACGCCAGCAGGCACATGCGGAGAAAGAGTAATCAGTAGACTCTTACATTCAGCAAGGCATAACTCAAGTGCATATGAGAAACGTAATAGTTCTACTTCTTCATCTATAAAATATGACCATAATAACAGCAGAAAGTGACAACTTAATGAGTAACATGTTTTTAAACTACTCTCTGGGGTCTTTGATGTGTCATTTCACTGTAGTCAGCACAATTGTTAACACACATTCTCTCTGACTGCTGGCCAGGAAAAAAAGATGTGGAACTTTTTGAGGGGTTTATAGCCGTGTTTGTTCATAAATAACATCCCTCCCTCCTGATAACAGATATACTTCATGTGATCTTAAGACTACGGGTACATATCATGTACACAGTACTAGTAGCTTTCATCAGTAATAATGCATTAGCTCTGATGTCTTCTTTTTTGATGTGACTGAGACATGCTACAGAGCTTAGCCTCTCCTCCACCCCCCAAAGCTGACTGTGGATGATGTCTTAGACCATGGGTCATTGTTCTATGCCAGTTATGTGTTCTCTGACTCACAGCAGATTTTCAGACACAGCTCTTTCCCAACTTGCTATGCCAAACACCTTACCCAAGAATCAGTTTTCAGAACCAAAAGGGAATAAGAGTAATTCAAATGTTTAGTCCTTGTGAAAATGGCCTCATTCTACATTTGCAGTCACAAAGCCTGACCACATCCATCCTCTGTGTCCATCCCACAGGTGTACAAGTCTGTATTTACTAGTTGTTGTCAATACATTGGCAAGGACAGACCAACGCACAGCTGGGGAAGTCTTCCGGTCCCAAAAAATGACTTGTCCAATCTCTGAAGACATGCCATATAGCACACAAGCAGACAAGTCTGCATATGGCTTCCAGACAAGAAGCCCAAATTACGAGGGCCAAGGAACCACTGTTATGGGAGTAGTTTCTTCTAGCCATCTTCCTTCAGCCTTCTGCAGGGCCTTAGTACATGTTTGCCATGCCATTTGCATGTCTCAAGTTCAAGCATTTATACCTCCGTGGGTAAACCAAGAGGTAATGGACTTCTGTGTAGTGGGGGGAAGAGATAAATAACAAGAGCCCCCTTGTTAAAGAAGTACTGAAAAAATGAAGCATGGTCATCATGAATACTCCATTTCCACTGCTCCTTCAGAGTCACATGAGCAGCTTTTAAAACTGAATAGACTTGTATAAGGAAGTACCACAACTGTGCAGGATGAATATGCAAGGAAGAGCTTGCAAGTATGTGTGCAGACTAGAAAAATGTATAGTAAATCACTCATAAATGTGCACACCAACAAGACACTTCTAATTTTTTACATATGCTCTTTGAGATAGTGATCACAGTTTCATTACTAACTTTGCAAATAAATAAATAAATAAACAAGTAAATAAATAAATAAATAAATAAATAATGAGAATTAGGAAAGGAGCTGATTTTGAACTGTCTTCTATTGGTAAAAAGCTATTTTTGAAGAGTCAAAGCACATAGAATCTACCAGGGAGTCTTCTTCAGCCAGCTGTGGTAGGGTGCAACTGGAGAAAATGTCCTCCTTATTGGTGGTACCATCTCTGTGGAATTCCCTTCCTAGGGAGCCCTGCGTTCCTTTGGGTGCCAAAAAAAGATGTCCCAGTTCTTTTTTGCTCCTTCTTTTATGGCCTTTTACTAGATTACTAGGCTTATTATTATTTCTGGGATTATTATTGGGGGGGTGCATGTAATTGTTTGTGTTAATTCGAAATACCCTAGATATATGTTGAAATTTTAGTATATAAACTTCTTTTAAAAAATAAACGACGACCCACATAATGCACACCGTTTCCTTTCAGGCTGTAGTGCTGACAGTTCCCACCACTACCACATACACACACTGGCAGTTTACAGTACAATCAATCAACCATTTTTAAACCCCCACAACAATGCAACTTCCATATATCTACTTGGGCCTTTAGTAGATGCCCATGTGTCTTGTGGATAAGCATTTCTGGAGACCAAGATTAGTCCCTGCATGGCTGTGTTCTGAAGGGATCGAGGAAAAAGTATGCGTGCCATGTTAAGCCCACTGAGTGTCCAACGACTGACCTATGGCTTGCAAGTCAGAAGAAATGGTTTCCTGGAGGGTTTGACTACTGCATCACTCTTGTGACAAGGGAAGCAGCTGTGAAGCTCAAGTGTGTGGAGATAAAAATGAGATGCATTCTTTTGCCATGTGCTGGCATTTCCTTACTTCTTCAGAGACCCAGAAGTGGGTTCTCAATCTCTCTCTCTCTCTTCTGATTTGAAAGTGTGAGGGGCAGAATAGCTCTGGAACTGCCTCCACACCCTGTCATAGGTAAGATTTGGGACTCCTCTGTGTGTCACTACTAGGAGGAGGAAGAGAAGACTTCCTTGGGTGACAGGATAAACTTTATTCTGTATGTAAGCTGGCAATTGAGAAAAAGTAAATTCTAGCATCTTCCTCATGGAGAAAATTACGTGTATGGCTTTCTTGATCTATGGCCATTTCCTCACTAGAGTGGAGGAGTGTTTCACCGCGTTTTATGAACGGTGCTTTTTACTCCGATTTACCCCGATTCCTATCTGCACACCCTCCAGTTTCTGTCAAAGTAAAGTGGTGAAAATCATTTGTAGCTTCCGCATCGTCAGTTCTCCTGGAACTCCTATTCCCCTCCCTCCTCTACTCTGCCACCACTGATTGGTCAATTTAATGCCCACCCCGTGGTGTGAATTGATGTGACGCTTCTGCATGTAGGAAAAAATGCAGCGGCACTGTTGTGGTTGGTTTGCATCAGAGTTTTTCTGTTTTTATATTACACTGGTTTCACAACGATGTGAACACACGCGGGAAAGCTGAACACATGCGGAATGAATTATGACAGAATGACATCAAACTGGTTTGATGTGCAGATGTATTTGTGACACAACAACACTACAGCGATGTATCTCCCTTGTGAGGAAAGGGCCAAAGTCACAAAAGTCAGTGACACTAGGTATTGTGGAGCACAAGGTGTATGATGAAATTTGTACTACTCAGTACAAATGTCAACTGCTTTACAAACCTCACCTAATTAACACCATTCTTATTGTTTTGATGAAGATTATCTTAATGTTTGGTTTGTTAATTGTATTGTCCTAAAAAATAAAATAAATATAATGAATTAGACTCAAAAGGTATTTGTGGCTTGCCTGCCTGCCTGTTTATGAATCTGTCCATCTATCCACTTCATTACAGATATAATTAATATATAATTGATATACAGATCTATGAAGTTATAAAGTAAATGGAATGTCATCATTCTTCATAACACACACCACTTCATTAATAATAGTGACAGGGACTCTATTATACTAGCCTCAAACATTTCATTAAAATATGTTGATTTAATTTATCCATCTTACTATGATCAAAGGCAGAGTGCTATGGTTGTTGCAAAGCTACGCAATCATTGTGGAAAGACAGAAAAGCCGATCCAGAATCATTCTGTAATCCATTTGTCCTTAGCCTCAGTACCCCTCTTCCGTGCAATACATGAAAGACTGCTTCTCTTTTGATTTGATACTAGATTGGAACATGGTGCAAGGAAGTCTAGCAGCAGTCACTCACACAAGTTACTGAAATCTTGTAACAGTCAGTGGGAGTTAAGCAATCCCTAGCAGCATGGAGGACTGCAGTTCCAGTTTCTAAGAGCCTCCTCAGCCTCCTTAAATTGTCTACGAAAGCTACAGTCACGTATCATCCTATTTAGAAAATGGCCAAGGGCTCTGGTTAACAAAACAGCCTGCATACCCACACTGCTTCAGTTTTCTGCAAAGAGTTATTCACCATAAGCACAGCAAGCTTAGCGTTTGCACTGACACACAAGAAGTTAGCAAGTAAATGCATTAAAATAAATATTTAGTAGGTGTTACATTTAAATCGTTTAAATGCATATAAAAATGTATCCAATAATATACTTGCTTGAGCCGCACATGGATCATCTAAATGTCTTTGGTTCTTGGGGAAAACCAAATGACCTCTTTCTACAGATAGTAAGATCAAAGCACTCAGTTTAGACACTCCAGCTGTCTTTCGCATTGGCATTTGACATGTAACGGGCCATTTAAATTCAGGGGGTATGTAAACATTTTAACCCTTGGCAGTGGCATCTGAAAAACACGCAGCCAATAAATGGACGCTCAATTCCCTGGGCTAGATGCATGCTTGGTGTCTCTCCTTTGAAGTCTAAGGAACGACGCCAGCCAGTGAGCTTTGCTAAATGACTTGAATGGAAACTATCTGATAACAAAGTGCCTCCTTGCAAACTGAAACACTGACATTTGGAAGGCACTTCTACTCCTGCTGTCTTCTTGGTGCCTAGGAAAGGAGATGTGTAGCTTCTAACACTGCATTAGGGTGGTCAGGCGATCAAATGCAATCCTTGCTTGGTGGCTACAGAAAGGATATTTGTAATGCAAGTTAAGCAATCTAAAGCCAGATTCCTGGAAGACTTTTAAAAAAGTGAGGTCACTATTGGTAATGTCCAACAGTTTGATAAGCTCTACTTAAAGACCAAAGATGAAATTCACTACAGGCACTAATAGGCAGATTCATGCAATGTTTGCTTCCATGGAAGTACTTTTGGAAGAGTCCGCATGGAGGCAGACATGTCAAAGATATTATACTGTGTGTACTTCTTTTCTAAGAGAGAAAGAAAGAAAAAGAAAGAAAGAAAGAAAGAAAGAAAGAAAGAAAGAAAGAAAGAAAGAAAGAAAGAAAGAAAGAAAGAAGGAGGGAGGGGAAGCTAAACAAAATAGTGACTACCTTTTGGTGTCTATTTACAACCTTTCCTAAAGAATCTGTTCCAAAATCATTTTTCACACCCTTGGTCACCTCTAGAGGTACTCCTTATATCCCAGAAGACATAATACTCCCTTGTCACTTCCAGTGATCTGCAGATTGGAACATAATTTAGAACAGTGGCAGAAATCATGCAGCCCTCCTCCTCCAGAGGTTGTTGTACTACAACTCCCAACATTTCTCACCATTAGCTATGCTGGCTAGGGTTGCAGAGGCTTGCATGTCAGCAGTATCTGGAGAGCCACATAATTCCCACCCCTGACCTGAAGATTAGCTTCCTTTACAGGGACGTGATTTCACTTAACCTCATTCATGGCCTAAATGATTTCTTCACTGCAATAAAGACCTCATCTTCCATATTTTGTTTGGTTGACTTGCATATGGTATCTACCCCTGATTCTGATATTACTCTCAGCTTGCAAAACACTCTCCTACCATTGCCACTGAATTCAAATAATGGAGGTGGCTTTTGCGTATGAAAACTCATGTCAAAACAATTTGGCCCCTAACTCCGGCATTGGAGGCCATGATACACAACTTTACGAAGATATGCTTGACATGATACAGAACCCTTCTAATGAATTGCAACAATATCTATCAGGGTGTCTTGCACAGGGTCCCATTGTACGACGGGACCCATAGCTATATGATGCCCATTGTGCAACAAGACCCACTGCACAATGGACGTGCTGCTGGCTGCACTTACATGCTCGTCCGAGACGCATAGTTGTCTCTCTGCTCCGCTCCTGGAAATATGGATGTTGCCCAATTGCATTATTCAGTGTTTTTTTAAAAAAATTGTTGTAAACCATTTTGAGTTCCTAACTGGGAAAAAGGCAGGATAGAAATGGTAGTAGTAGTAGTAGTAGTAGTAGTAATAATAATAATAATAATAATAGCATAGTTATTATGATTATTATTGTTCAGAAACTGCTCATAAGGCAGTTTATGATGACACAAATACCTAATTGGATGCTGACCACTACTGTTTTAGCTTCAGCTTGGACTGTCTGGACATTATAGGCTAGTCAAAGTACTGTTGGTACGTAGATCTTCTACAGTGCATCTCAAGTCTTTAAACACTCTAAATATGTTATTTCAGCACTCCTTAAAACAGTTTTGTCAGGTAAGACTAATATTGTTATCCTCACCCCAATGCTGTGATAGCAGTTTGAGTTCATAGTGCAGATGTGAGTAGAAGACTTTCTACCTTATGCATTTCTAGAACTTAGAAGATTAGGAATGAAACAAAAAGAAAGGATGGGGAGGGGAGAGAAATTCCCATAGGGCCAGATAGCTAGTTGCATGCTGGGAGAGAGAAACTGAATCTTTGGGGACAGAGATGGTGCTTGGGGAAGTGCAGGCCAGAGAAACCAAAAGGCAATTGGATGGGGATAGGGTTCAGTTTTAGTTACAACATTTTTAATGCATGCCAGTAGTGAATCTCAAAGTATTTCAATCATACTATTTTAGTCAAACACTTATTTAACCATGAAGAACAAAAATGTGTTTCTTCTGTTGGCTAGATAACTTAGGAAATCTATCTCTTTATTACATCTAGCTACATTTTGACAGCTCTGGGGCCAAACTTTTTGTTCAAGGAGTAGTGTGTATAATTGCCTCGCTGGTGTGGCTTTAAGGAGTGGTGGAGGATACTCATTTTTTTCTTTCATCTCAGAACCAAATGACTTTGTATGTGCTGACCCTGTTCTCTGCCCAAACAAGCCCTGGTATAGAATCATATCCTAATGCTGTGGTTATTTCCAGTTTCATTAAAAAAAACTGAAAACTTGATGGCCAACAGAGCAGTAGAACCATGTCCCAAATTTATTTGTTCATTGGCAAAGCCACTTATAGTTTGTACCACCTGAAGGAACCAATCTGATTATAAGTACCCAAATGGCAACTCGTGCTTTCAAGACACGTATGATGATACTGACTTTAGATTATTGTAGTCTCACACTACTGGAGAACAGTAGAATTCTAAATGCCCCTTCCTCAACTGCAAACCCCAGGATTCCACAGGATGCTGAAGGTGGAATCATAACACAGTAATAGTGCAGAAATGGCCCTAGTGTGGTGTAATGGAGACAATGTTGGATGTGTATTGCGCTGAGTAGAAAAGTTTTAATTCTATTCAGTCAAGAAAATACATTGAGTGCCCTCAGGCAAGTCTTTCAGTTTGGGGTCTGAACTACTTCTCAGGTGTCTGAGGAATAACATGAAATTAGAAGATGGGTGGGACAGAAGTGAGCTAACTAAACAGCAACCATCAAGTATACTAATGCCTGCTACTCATTAGGGGTGCTATAAACTTTTCTTCAGGCAAACTGACTTGCCCACAAGCAACACGCAGCCTAGACTCAGAAAACCCACACGGCAACTTTGCTAGCTTTCTCATGGGAATTTGTTTTAATCTATTGAGGTGAGATGCTTGGTGATTTCTCCTTTCTTAATTTGCAGAATGAAGATAAACTAAGTAGTTGTATTTTTCCCTCTTGTCAAGGTCAGGGAGAGACTCAAGCACTGAAACACTATTACTGTCCTCATCGTGCCATGGCCCAGCTATTTAAACCATGCACTGTCCAACTGTTGAACTTTTGTGTCTTCAAAATTACACTCAAAGACAAGTGGATGGCATTTAATCCAAAGCGACTTCAGACAACTTTTGCTATATTTGAGTTTTCAAGGCAATGACAGCCTCTATTAACTATAAATAAAGCTATAACTGCTAACATAAGTGCTAGAGTATGTATTTGCATTCAAAACCTATCGTCAGTAATACAGAAAATACTTTATACTGATGAATGATCTCAGTGAAACTTGATCTAAGGTCCACAATGAACGGATATGAATGTAATATAGTATTCACATCTGAAGTTCTCTGGTTATTGGCTTTGGACAACTGGGACTATCAAATGCATTATCACATGCATGAATTTAAAAAACAGTTTATATGAAACTGAACTTTTTTTATTTAAAAGTAACTTTAAGGATCATCATATGTAGGAGGAAGACATGAATTCCAGATGACAGAAACTGATTTTCATAGCAGTTTTTTGGTCATAATTTTGCCTAACAATAATTTATATCTGAAATAGGTCAAGATGCAGACTATGGGCACTCAGGTAGAGTTTACTGTTCTTTTATTGGGGAAATTGTATCTAGCACATATGAAGATATGATGATGTGATGACTAGAAGCACTGTCTTGTGTCCAACACTATATGCCTTCATCAAGGGCTGGCTGGAAAGAAGCAAAAATGGCTCTAGTGAGCTCCGGGAGATGCACGTATAACTCAAGCTCTGGTATTAGGTTAAAGACAGTAAGCCATCAGGGGAAATGATCTAGAAAGAGAAAAGAAGGGTGTGCCACCCTAAAGAAAGCCATGGAAATGTGGACATATAGGGAGGAAAAGTGAACCATGTATGTTGGGTTGAGATCACAAGATTGGAATCAGAGGGAGAGCAGAGCTAAGAAAGGTTATTTTTATTAATGTAAACAATGACTGGGGCATTCTGGGAGTTGTAAGCTCTGAGAGAGAGTGGAGATGAGGAAAATGTTAACCACATTGTGTTGTTACTGTTGTTGTTGTTGTTGTGGTGCACCTTCAAGTCATTTCTGACTTGAGCAATCTGACTTAGGCAATCCTAAGAAGGAAGTATCACTTGGATTTTCTGGTGCTGAGTGTGTGTGATGAGCTCAAGGTGGAGCCCACTAGGTCTCCATGGCTGAGCAGTGAATCAAACCTGATTCTCCAGGGTTATAGTCCAATGCTCAGACCACTACACCATGCTTGGCTCTCAGGAGAGCTAGATGCAGTTATTTTTCAAGGGAAGTTCAAAGGAAGGAAGGATTTGTTCTCCATTAGCCATACCAGAGTGACTCTCTTTTGAGATCTGGGGCTATACTGCCCTTTGCTGTCAAAAGCCAATTCGGAGGTAGACCATCTGAGTTCTGAAGATGACTATACAGATTGTAGCTGATAAACATGCCAATTAAAGTCAATTTCAGGAGGTTTTACCTGATTTTGAAGGTAAAAACCTTAAAGAGTGTGGCCATTTTCACTCTATACTATTACGGTGCTATTATTCCATTTTCAACATCCCGTGGAATTCTGGGGTTTGCAGTTTACTGAGACCAAAGGGCTCTCTAGCTAAACTGCAAACCCCAGTCCACAGGATGTTGAAAGTGGAAAAATAGTGGAATAACAGTATAGTGTAGAAATGGCCCTGATCTAGGCTGGGATTCCTTTTCTCCAGTGGCTAAATGCAATATCTTCAAATCTCAAAAAATGGTAGGAGTAGCCATGTTGGTCATACAACAAATTCCAAAATACAATCAAAGTGATACCTTTATCAGGCAAAAGGCACAAAATTGTTTTCAAACCTGGATGCACTAATCAGATAGCTGACCCTCTCTCTCGTCTTCCCTGTTTTGTGGGCTCCCCTACCGCATCCCCTCCTCCCCAAGATTTATTCTTGCCTCCTCCTTGGCTTCTCAAGTGACCACTCGTGCTCTGGCCAAAAGGAGGCTTTCTAAAACGCTAGAAAAACTCAGCCCACCGCGCCTGTTTGGGGGAGAGTTTCTTAGCAGACTGCAAAGCTTGTAAATTCCTGTGATCAGTCCAAACTTCAAAGGGGTGGCAGGCCCCTTCAGTAAGTGGCGCCAGGAGGACAGCGCAAAATGAATAGCCTTGGCTTCCTTCTCCCAAATAGGCCAGTTAGATTGTTGAGGAGAAAACTTCTTTGAAATGAAGGCACAAGGCTTGAGTGCCCCCTCGGAGTCATGTTGCAAAAGGACGGCTGCCATCGCGAAATCTGAAGCATCCGTTTGTACAATGAATGGCTTTGTAGCGTCCAGGAAAAGAAGTAAAGGCTCGGAAGTGAATTTAGATTTCAACAGTTCAAAAGAGGACTGGCATTCAGGGGACCAAGAAAGTCTATGTGGCTTGGTCGCAGATGAGCCCTTAGGTTTCCGCAAAAGGTTAGTGAGCGGAAGCGATATGGCCGCGAAATCGTCGATAAAGTTCTGATAGAAGTTTGCAAAGCCAAGAAACTGCTGGAGCTGCTTCAAAGTTTTGGGGGTGGGCCATTGCAAAATGGAGTCAATCTTAGAAGGGTCCATTTTCAGGGAGTTATCTTGAATCCTGTAGCCCAAGTAATCGAAAGCTCGAGTGTCAAATTGGCATTTTGATAAATTAACAACAAGGTTATTATCAATCAGGCATTGAGGTACCACACGAACCAAAGATACATGAGACTCCATGGAATCGGCATAAATTAAAATGTTGTCCAAATAAATCAGAACCCCCTGAAACAATAAGTCATGAAAAATAGAGTTCAAAAACATCTGAAAAACAGATGGCCCAGATTGTAACCCAAAAGGAAGAACAGTCCATTTAAAATTACCGAAAGGAGTAGCAAAGGTGGTCAACCACTCAGAGTCTGGGTCCATTCAATTCTATGAAAAGCCTCTTAAAGATCAAGCTTGGTAAAAAATTCCGTTTAACCAGATGCTCTAATACCGTCCTTATCAGGGGGATAGGATAACAGTTAGAAGAAATGACTTTGATTAATTGCCAAATAGTTTACTACCAGCCTAGGATCAGCGTTGGGTCCTTTCTTTCCGGAAAAATACAGGACTCGCTGTGGGGGCTGTAGAAGGCTTGATAAAGCCACGAAGCCAAATTTTTGTTAGGAACTTCTTCAGGGCAAGGAGTTCAGCCCATCGGGTAAATTTTTGGCTTAGGCAGTTTGGCCCCCTCCATCAATGTCAGCTTACAGTCAAATTCTGTGTGGGGGGGCAATTTGTCAGCTTCCTTTTCATGAAAAGCCTTTTGAAGGTCCCGGTAGTGTGAAGGAATCTGTTGCAATTCCTCGTGAGAAATGGAAAGGATTGAATCCGCAGAGGATATAGTATCAGCAGTCCAGTCTATTTGGGGGTTATATTTGTGAAGCCAGTCAATCCCCAAGACCAATTTGAACTGCACCACTTGGGGAACCAGAAAGCGCATCTTGTACTTGTTTTTACCCATCCGGAACACGACGGACTCGGAAATCTTGTCAATATCTCCTCCAGTCATTGGTGACCCATCCATTTGCGTTAATTTGATGGGACGTTTCAGAGGCTCATAAAGAAGGTTTAGCTTCCTGGCCAATTTGGGGTGCAACAAACTTCTGGAGCAACCAGAGTAACTAGAGCCCTATGAATGTGCAAGGTCCCGTCTCCACCTGTAAACTCGACAGTGGCGAATAAATGGGGAACTTTATGAGTACTTACAGCGGTTCCCGTGGCGCCCCAAGCATCACGGCCAGTTTCAGAGTCCCCGTCTGTGTCAGATGAGGACGACGATGAAGTTCCTTCTACGGGAGCGGAGTCCCCAGTCGCTGCCGCAGGGTCCCTTGGATTGTGTTTAGGTGACAGTCTGGCAGCTGTGGTCTTATGTGTGGTTCCCCTAAACTTTGGGTCGGGACGTTCTCCCTTAGTCCCAGCCGGGGCTTGGTTTTCGGGACAGTTATTGGCGAGGTGACCCGTCTTACCACAGTTGAAGTACATGCCCAGGCGGAGGTGTTTTTCCCGTTCCTCGGTGTTGAGGAAGGGGGAGCAGCTAGAATGTCGTTTTGGCGTGTTCTGCCGCTGTCAGGACAGCTGTACCGCCTGAGTTATTCCTTCCACATCAGCAGCTAGTCTGATCCAGCCTAGCAGGGTTTGCGGGTTGGCCTGCATTAGGCATCCGCGTAGTATATCAGGATTTAGTCCATCTTTGTATAATTCAATAAGAATCTCATTGTTCCACGGGACTTTGGTGGCCAGGTTTCTGAATTCAGGGAATACGTTCCCACATCATTCCCGCCTTGCTTCATATGTTTTAATTGATATTTGGTTTTCTCCAGCAGATAAGGGTCTTTGAAGCGTTTACACAGGTGATTCATGAAGAGCTGCAGATTTTCAGTTTCTGGAGCATGGGTGTCATATAGATTCGCCACCCAGTCAGCAGCCAGACCTTTCAATCTCTGGCTGAGGTACCGAATTCGGCCTGCATCATCCTGAAACAGATGGCCGTAATCAATCATGAAATTATTTGCCATAGTCATAAAAAAAGAGAGTTTCTCCCCCTTCCCGTTGAAAGACGCTTTCAGTTCTCCAATATTTCTGAGTGGCGGGGGCGCTGGTCCTGGCCCGGCTGGTTGCTGGGGTGGACCAGCGGTGCCTGCCACTGGAGCTGAGCTCGTGGTTCCCGTCCTAGTGGTCTCCCTGCCTGCGATGGACGGATGCGCATCTCGCGTAGCATGGTCCTGAGTTCCAGTATCTCCTCATTTTGTCTCTCAAATCTTGTTTCCATGTGGGTTATCTCCTCCAGAAGGGATAGGTCTGTCACTGAAGTATCCCATCTATCAGCTCACCTGCGTTGTCTCTGCGACATACATGGCTTCTCTCCCGAGGCCCAGGTCTGGCCACTTGCAGGGGTTCCATAGCCTTGGTTGGCTGTCCCTCTGCCATGGTACCCCTGGGCACTTTGGTCTCCGCAGCTCTGTCAGATTCTGCGGATGCTCGCTCTTCCTCAGTAATTGACTGGTCCATTACTTGGTGCATCTTGAGATATTTTTGAAAGGATTCTTGAGCTTTCTCTCAGGCACAGATTCACGCTCACACGTAGTCAATAAACTGGATAGAAGTTTTATTGAAACATAGTGAGTGATGCTGTCTTACAGACGTTTAAAACTCGAGAATGGGATTTGTTTCCCACACTTTACATTTAAGCAGGCAACTTCACAGGACATAACCATCAAAGGCCAAGCGGCCCTAAATCACCATGACAACTATCTGATCTATCTATTCCTGTGAAACTCTAACCGGAAGGAATGTTCTGCATATGTAAATACCCTAACAGATTACTATCACTATTCCTTCAGTCTATTGCTATACTAAATCAATTAATATATATATGGCACCTGACACACACACACACGTAATATATTGTGTAAGGCATTAGTTCTTAACCTTTTCTTTACCAGGACTCCCTGTAAGTACTATTTATTGCCATGAACTTCCAGGACTTAATTCTTTTAGGTAGGGAGTTTAGTCCTCCCATGTTCCACAAAATTATTTTTATACTCCAATTATTCCTCCAATCTTTCTTTCCTACTTAGATCTTTTAGTCTTAAATCTATTACATCTCTCTTCCTCCTGTCTTCTTCTTATTCCTTCCTTCCTTCCTTCCTTCCTTCCTTCCTTCCTTCCTTCCTTCCTTCCTTTCTTCTTCTTCTTCTTCTTCTTCTTCTTCTTCTTCTTCTTCTTCTTCTTCATCATCATCATCATCATCATCTTTTTTTGGTCTTCCTCTTTTTCCTTATTTTGTTTCATATTTTGTCTCTTTCTTTCTTTGTTGTTTCTTTTCCCTTATTTCTTCCTGACCTATAGTCTGGACATTATCTGTTGTGTCTTCTGATTCTCCTTTTTGTTTTCTCAGAAAAAAATTCCACTTTTTATATATTCTTATATATTATTTTGTCTCTGAGTTTCAGCACTATTTATCCACTAAGTATCAAAATCTAATTGTACTTTTTCACCAAACCTTTTCTTAACATAAAGAATAAAGGGTTCCAAATTTTTAATATGATCTATAGATTTGCACTTCAACCAATTAGACAATTTATCTATTTTTGCCAGTCAATTTCTCCAGCCATTTGTTATTGAGGGAGTCAATTTTTGTTGCCAATATGAAATATGTCACAAAAATTGTCCTAGCTGCTGTCACCATATAACATAACAGTATCCTATTTTCTTTTTCTGCTTTGTCTTCAAGGTCTAACATATTCAAAAGAAATAACTCCGGTCTAAACATCATTTTAGTTTTTAAAATTTTTTGCATTTCCCCACTAACACGCATTCAAAATTTCCTGGTTTTCTTACAGATCCATCATAAATGAAAAAATGTTCTTTCTTGTAATTTACATTTCCAATATTTATTACTAATATTTTTATATATTTATATATATAACCAGGGTTAAATACCACCTATACATCATCTTAACAAAATTTTCTTTATAATCATAACTATTTGTGAATATTAATCCAGATTTCCAAACCCTTTCTTACTGCTCTAATCATATAGAATGTCCTATATTCCTTGCCCACGTAAGCATACCATTTTTAATTAATTCATCCTCTGTTTCATAAGATAATATTAATTTATATGTTTTTGCTATGGCTGTGGAAGCTCTCTGACCCCCTTCAGCTCCACCTATGTCAGGATTCATATGCTTTCAATCTTCACACTTCCAATCTTCTTAATTACCAAGCATTGGTAATTGAAAAATGTGTCATACCCAAGCCCCTCCATTTCACCCTTAATTACTGAGGAAATTTGTCCTGTCTAGAGTTACTAAATAGGCTCTAAACCTCACTTAGTGATTAGATTTACAGCAGACTCCTCTCACACCACCATCTTGCCATTGGGTCTCACCCCTGTTGACTTAATTTATGATTTAAATATTTAAATTTAGATTTAAATATTAATCTATTTATTTAAATAATAAAATATGTCTTTAAAATTGCTCATCATTTGCTCCTCCTTATTCTTCCAGTAGACAATGCAAAGAAAAGGAACATTGTGAATGGTCTGTGGAGTAGCATGCTGAGATCCTTCAAGTGCCAGAAGAATAGATTAAACTGGAACTTCCTAAATCAAGAATATGAATGGGAGGCAGGCCTAAAGAATTATTTCTTTTACCCTTTGACCCAAAGCGGCGCTTGGAAAGTAAGGGTCTTGGTGCTCCTTTGATGGAAAGAATGAAAGAAATGTTGTTTCCCTCTGAAGGAGCACCAAGAGAGTAGAGAGGGTAGGTGTTTCTTTCGAAAGCACCTTCCCTCTCTACTTTCTTGGTACCCTCTCAGACAGAAATGGTATCTATTTTGCACTTTTCTCAAAAGTATCACTGAGACCCCTGCCTCTTCACTTCCAACCAGCCACAAGAGTAAAAGGACTCCCTTCTCTTCTAATGGTTGCTTGGAAGCAAAACTCTACTCTGCTTCCTGGCCCTGGGCTCAAGCAGTGGTGCCACACTCACTATCCAATGCCCAGTCTGGGCTGGGCATTTTCTGGGCTTTCTTCTCACCTTCTTGTCTTCTGAGCTCTCTGACACGCCTGCACAGTAGCGCCCAGAGCCTCCAGCATAGGGTGAGATGCCTGCCAGAGCATCTTTTTTGCTGCCACTGCTGCTGCCATCATCACTACTACCTTTGAGGAATCCAGGACATGCAGCATCCACCGGGAACAACTGGCTGGGACATTTTTTGTCTTTAAATCCATGATTTTCTCATTTTGTGGGATGAACGGCAACTCTACACGGACCGCTATGAAGGGTCCACAGGCCCCAGGTCAAGAACAACTGGTATAATGTATAATATATTTTATTATTTTCCCCCAACACACCTTTTTTCCTATGAAGAAATAAAAGAATCTTTGCTGACGTTATAAAATACTTACAGATTTTATAGGCTGATTATTGGTGGTTTTATCTTTTTCATCCAATTATTTTATCTATGCTATTTCAATCTCTCTCTCTCTCTCTCTCTTCTCCCCCTCTTTCTCTGTGTGTGTGTCTACAAACATGCACACATATATAGTTGAGACCCTGCTGAATTTGTAAAATTCAGGTATGGTTATATTTCTTTCCCCTTCCTGCATGATTGACTTTCTGTTTTTTTGTCCAGGCCCCTTCTCCACATCAACTTTCAGTGGTCAGGTGAAGATGGGTGGAGGCCAAGGCACAGCTAGGCAGCCAGCCAGCTCTATTCTTGCACCTGCTGTCAGGAAGGAAAAGACAATCTTCCTGGAGAATTCTTCTGGAGAGCCAGGAGGATGACAGGTCTGTCCTTCAGCCTCCCCACAACCTCTCTAGCCACAGAATGGCTGTGGGGAGATGGAGCCAACCAAAAAACAGATATATAGCTCATAGGTAGAAGACGGAAGTGCTGAATTCCTCTATCTCAAAGTCAAAAAAAGTTAAATACTCAGGTGCAACAGAAAGTCACAAACAGAATGCCACATGTTCATTGAAAGGAGTTTTCTTGCCTAGGGGATTTATTTTTGGTAGCTTTATAATGCCTTTGCTATAATTTTTTTCTTGTGTTTTTTTGAGTATCAAAGTGGTGCTTTTCAAATTATTCAGTTTTCTTTTTCTTTAGTTTTATGAATCACTAGAAGAATAGTACAGTTGCTCCATCAAAATCATACAGGGACTCCTGGATGAAATTCAAAGATCTTCTTTGATAGACTCTTCCTGTGATTTGTTTTTTCTTTATTCAGATTGATATATTGAACTGTTATAAATTGCTTTCAGGCAGTGATATGGATTTGTATTTATTATTTGTTAATTGTCTAATTTGTCAGAACTCTTTTTTTTAAATGCTTCTAAAACACGTTCTTGGCTAAGAATTAGTTTACATGTTTGTCATTGTCTGCTGGTGCTGGAGTTGTACCTGTTTATACACAGTTGAGACAAATACAATGTAAAAAATCTTACTTTTTTTTTTAATTATAAGCTAAATCAAGAACAGAGAATATACATCTTATCCGTGGAAAGATATGCATACTCAGTTTAGATTTTCAGATTCAGGAAGCCTGGGAATAGTTGTCGAGGTACAGCAATTTTCATTTTATTTTTCATTTGTAAATAATTGTAAATAATTGTGTGATTATGCTTTAATCAACAAAGATGTGCAAAAAGAAGAAAGTGCAAAAATGAAGAAATATTGGGTGATCAGAATGTAATAACCTAAAATATGATTGAAGGATTCCTGAGGTACAAAGGGAGCTTGTACCATTTCTCATTCATACAGTTCTCATGGCTCAAAACAGAACCATGTGGCAAATAACAACAAGAATCACATGTAGATTTCTTAGCATATAAAGGGCAAGAGATAAGGCAATGGAAGGAAAGTGAGTAAAAAATATAGACATCATGAATATTTCAATGTGATGATGATGATGATGACGACGACAACAACAATGGTGGTGTTGGTGGTGATTTATATCTTGCCGTTTCTGTCAGATTGGGCCTCAATCAGCTTACAGTTTAAAACAAGTACAATATAACTAACAAAATACAAAGGTCAATGTTAAAATAGATTTAATATTGAAACAATTTAAAACACATTTTAAAAGGATAACAAGCAGATAAAAAACAGTTCCATAGACTGTTCTTATTTCTACCAGTTATTTTCTGTGATAGGGAAATGATAAAAGAAACACAAGATGGAAGGAAAATACAGGAGGATTACAGCTGAGATCTAGCAATGGCACAATAAAAACTTCATGAGGAAGCACCCACTTTTGGCTTTAAACTACACTCATCCCTGAATGGGAACACTGTCAAAATGGGGCAAACATCTGAAAGCCATTAGGCTCAGGTCCATTGTCTCAGTTGTCACCAACTTAAGAAATCAGTGTAGCTGCACAGACAATTAATCTCTCAAAGAAACCACATATCATTCATAACATAAAATTCAAAATTAGTGAATGTGACACCAAGTGGTGCCATAGTGGCTGGGGATTTGACAAATTTGGTGATTTTATTCATGTGTAGAGATAAACTAGAATTATAACAATTCTGAAATAAAATTGAACTACAGTCAAATTCATGAATTATAACCATTCTAAATTAAAACTTAAAACTTAAAAAAAAATTATAAATAAAAAGAAATAAAAGTGATCCAAGAAACAATAATGATAGGAAAAATAACTTTGTGTGATTAATGTGATCAAGAATGCCTGTGCTAACAAAGAGATCCTAGTAAATTGGTCATTTTATTTTTTTAGAAAAACTAAAATAGAATAATAACTATTCAGAAGTAAAACAACTTGCTTTGTCTGTTTGTCCATTTGTCTTTCTCTCTTTCTCTCTTGAGGAAAGAGCAGTCAAGTCAAAATGGCAGCAGCCATTCTCCCTTCAAAACGTCAAGGGTATCAGTAAACTAATATTTATTTACCTATTGACTGACTGACTTAATATTTCTGTACTGCTCTGTATAAAAACAGTTGAACAATTTAAAATGTAAAGCAATAGGACAATAAAACTTAGAACATACTAAACAATTACATAGTTGTGGGTTGTCTTTTTAAATTGATATTAAAACAATTTAAAACTATTTGTACGAAGTCTTTAGGTCCCCCAGTTTTGATAAAAAGCCAAATTTTAACATGGTGCCAGAACGAGACTAATGTAGGTACCAATCAGGTTTCCAAAGGGAGGGCATTTCATAACAAGGGTACCACAGCTGAGAAGGCCCTTTCCATATCCTCACACAGTTTATTGCTCCAACTGATGAGAGATAAAGGAAGGCGCCTCCAACAGATCTCAGGCAGGCATATGTGCAGAAAAGAAGTATTAAAGTCCCAAGTTGTGTACCAGCACCTTAAATTCAGACTAAAAATATACTGGCACCCTGTGCAATTGCTTTAAAACCAGGCTTGTATAGTTTCTACAAACTGTTGCTGCCAGCACTGTACCTGTTGCATTTTGTACTAACCATAGTTTCTGAAAAGGGCAGCTCCATATAGAGTGAACTGCAGTAGTCTAATCAAGAAGTCAATGGTGCATGATCGCACATTGCTCCCAGGTCCCACGCGTACTTACATGGCATGCAGAGCCTCCGGAGCCGCGCCGGTCACACTTCCTGGCCCAGCGCAGCCTGGGAAACTCCCAGGCTGTGCTGTGGAAGGAAGAGGCGGGGCTCTCACACAAGCAGGCAGCTCGTGTGGAGCCAAAGGACCTTGGATGCAAGAACCTCTTGCTGGAGGCTGCTCACACGATCCCCGCACCCCAGAGCCGGAAAAAGGTAAGGTGCGGAAAGGGCCGGAGTAATGCATGCACACTGTTTATGTGACAGAGTTCTGGGGGTGTGGCTTTCCTGAGTGCCAGAGCAGCAAAGCAACAGATTGCTGGGCAACCAGAATAGCTCTTTAAGAGAGAAACCCAACCCATATCAGAGGTTCTTATACCCAAAAAAATATCCTGTGGGTATGAGTATGAATTGCTCTCCCAGGCAAGCAGACAATGGGAGTTGCAACACAAACAATGAAGTCCAGATGGAGGTAATGATCTTAGTGTTTAGGTGACAAAAGGATAATGGCTGTCATAATAGCCCAGTATTATGGAGCAGTGGGGAGAACAGTAGGGAAACATCCAGGTGCTTGGGGACAGAGTTAAGACAATCACAAGTTGATGGGGATTTCCCCTTTAAGTTCTGAGATGTCTGGCTCCTTATCTTTAAGCCTATTGTCTCAAGAGAGTCTGCGCTATTAGCCTGAGAATGACTTGGTTCCTGCTTAAGAGGTAACTTGGTTGACCTGCCTCGCAATCTCATGCTTACAGTCAGTAATATGCCTCTTCCAACTGTTACCCTGATTTCTGGGGTCCCTTGGGGGACACCTCAATGTGCTCCAAATAATGGGGAATGGGAATTAGCCAGAGCACAAGCTGTAGCACAACGAGAGGCAAGGTAACCTAGCGAAATCTTTAAACCCAATTTTTACGGGGTCAGGCCAAGTCAAAAACCAAGCAAAATTGTCTAATAAAATGATTTTATTGAGGGGAATTCACTCATGCATGCACACAAGATACACACAATCACACATTCACACAAGAGCTAGCTGAAAGAGAAAGGGAGGAAAAATTACAGAGAGGCTGAGGGATTTGGGGGGGATTTATAATTATCAGTCCAGAAGAGTAGTGAAGAGTAGAAATGTATTTCGGGTTAGGTAGGACCTAAGGGCACTTCTCATTCAGGAGCCAGATGGACAGAGTGATGGGTAGATCTTCAAGAGACTGCACTGGGCATCCTCAAACCAGGGGTATTTGTACCCTGAAAATGGCTTGTGAGTGTGAAGGTTCCAGACGCAAGACAAAGGGAACCTGATGTGGACAATGAGTCTTTCGCCGGTTGATGGGCTTAGTGCTTTGATTGACAAAGACATGATGAATGATGTAATAGCTGTCTATTGTGGGTGCTGTGAGGACAGACGAAAGAATCCAGGTGTACAAGAGATGGATATCTGTCAATCAGTGTCCTGGTGGGCTCCTCACAGTTGGATTCCCTGGAAAATTCCAGCTTCTATTTAAGCCTATTATCCACAGGAATGGTGTGTATTTGCCTGACAAATGACTCCAGTCTTACCTGGAGGAATTTTGGAGTTGACCTATGCTTCTCGCATTTACAGTCAAATTTTTTCCTTCGCTCGGTTTGACCTCTCTGTCACCTTTCAGGCTTGAATTTGATATCAGAGCCAATAAAATGTGTTGCCAATTACATATGATGCCAATTAGGTATGGTGCCCATCCAAACTATACTGATATTGGGAACCCCCAACGCAGGGTCTTACACAACACTACCTCTGAGTCAGAGAACTCTAAACGCTTTGAGAACCTACAACCCCAGAATTCCCTGGGATACAGCTGTAACAGTTAAAAGTGTTGCAACCTCAGTGTGGATAAGACCTAAAGTCCTCCAACCAACTCCAGCTCTTGTGGCTTATGCACAGATACACAGATTTGAACATTCTCCCACCTTTGTGATTTTGGCCTTCAGTGTTGGGGGAGAAGGCTTTTCACTGGTGGATAGCCAAGGGCACCCAAGGCTGCTGCTTCTCCTCTGTTGGAGGTTGTGAGCTCAAAGCACCTTGTATTGGTTTCTGATCACTTCTTTTCCTTACCAGCTCAGTAAAGTGAATTAATGGATCCAAACTGTCTCAAAACTGAGTGAGCAAGATAATTGTCAAGGAGAGGGAAGGAAAGATACTATGTTCATTCATGGGACAGAGGAGGGTCTAGGAGATGAGGCAGAGGTGAAAATGTCAGCAATGGAGGGACCCTCCTGAGGAAGGGCATAAAACGCAGGTCTTCCAGTGGCTAACCAATCAGTGCATGACCTTTGTGCTTTGCTAAATGATGTGGCCCAAGCTCAGACTTTACCCAAGAAACTGCCTTTGTAGTTTCTATAAGCATACATTTAGAACAATATGGTGTTTTTGTTTTTGTTTTAAAGTATGTTCCATGTTCCCCCTTATCTAAAAAGTTTAATATCTGCAGTTTCAAAAAGCAGGACTGATTTCTTAGTTGAGTCTTTCAGCTATTGCTGCATTATAAATAAATGTTGGAAATGTTGGAACCACGTCTTTGCATCCAGTATGGTAAATAGCTAAATTTATCATTGATGTAACGATTTAGGTTGCAAGGAGACACCGGGGGGCATACTTCAGCAAGAGGTTCTTGAAAAATGGATTTGCAAATGAATGTACCCTTTTCAGTTAAGTGATACATCCAAAGATCTCATCAGAAGGTTAGTACTTACTTAATCATGAGTTATTATTTTAGTGTGCCAAAATGTTGTGGTTACTGACAAGTCTTGGACAGCTCACAATTAGTAATTTTGGAAAGGGCTCATTTTGCCAAAAGCCAGTCTGAGCTGAATCCTGAGTAAAGCTAGCTGTACTGCTGATTTCCTCTGCATCTCTCTGTAAAGGATGCCAGGTGCATTCCTTTCCAGAGCCAGTAACTCTGCAGCTTGAAGAAGTGCGGGGGAAGACAAGAAAAGAAAAGAAAATGAGATGATTCATTCCATGCCAAAATTGTATGCTGGAAAATCCATTGGTTAATTAACATTTTATTTGCCTGCTGTCCACTCATAGCGCTGATATGAATATAGATAAGAACCAACATGGATATGAATTAGTGCATTTTTTTAAAAAAATGCCAACCTCACATTTTGAGAATCTTTACGGCAGACCACAGGACAGAAACAGATTGACACTAAAACACTGGACACATTTTCCTGGAATTAAGTCCTACAGGTTTTAGTGGATCTTGGTAAGTTCAGTAACAGATAGGGCCAAATTACACATTATGTGCAGATGTGTATAATGTTGCCCTTGTGGCCTTTTGTAAATGAGGCTTGGCTGTTTCTGGTGGTGTGCTGAAGAACCTTGTAGCACTTTTGAAACTAACTGAAGTCATTTTCACACTACACTTTAATAGCATGATTATTCCACTTTCAACATCCTATGGAATCCTGGGATTGCAGTTTAGGGAGCGGCCGGCCAGTCCCTCCCTAAACTGCAAACCCCAGGATTCCACTGGATGTTGAAAGTGGAATAATCGCACTATAAGAATGTAGTGTGGAAGTGGCCTGAGAGAAAGAAGTTGGTAGCATAAGCTTTCATAGATTAAAGTCTGCTTCACCAGATGCAAGGAGTGAAGTGCCTAGGTAGACACCTTTATAGCTGTGAATGAGCACACTGTATGTGTAAATAGCAACAGAAATGCAAAAATTCTATTTATGTTCCTTGTGGTGCGATGCAGATGGAGAAGCAATGCTGGAGAGACTGGGGACATAACTGCTTCCTCATCTTTCTCTTCTCCATTCCAAATTGCTGTCAGTGGCTATTCTGGCCTCTGTGGGCTACTAAATGTGCCTTTATTTTTCAAGTCAAAGGTATCTGAAAGAAAGATGTAAATTTTTGTACTAGTGAAATATAAAATTGAAAAATGTAATAATACAGAAATTGCTTTGAAATGAATTTTTGAACAATATTCTTTGGCAGTATGGAGGCTCTGAGATCATATGACTGCTCTCTGGTATGTTTTTCATACTTTGGAAGGCTGACTAACTTTTTTTCCTACTTACACATAGTCTGCAGACTGGAGATTGAATCTAGGAGTTCCATTCCTCCAGTGGAAAGGCTCTTCTCACAGAAGGTACCTCTGCTTGGTTGGGAGGATCTCCTTTCCACTTCCTTCCTCTCCCCTCCCCTCTCCCAGCTCACTCGATTGAGCAGATTTCCTCAACCCACTGCACAGTGTTTTCAGTGAGATGAAGGTTCTCCCAGAGGGAAGAGGATGGATGGAAGTTTCCTTCCGCAACTGGGGTTCACCAGGTTAAACCTGGATCCAATATTTCTGGAGCCAGCATCCCCCTGCTAATATTACTGTCTGTCCTTGGTCATGTACTCATGTAAGATTGTCTTTGGTGAACAGATGGTTCATGTAAGCAGCCATGGTGGCAGAGAGACTGAACTACATGAGTCACATTGACAGAGACCTCTAGCTTCTGCATTGTGATCTGAACATGTTATACTTTGGTTGGCATCCTGTTTAGTAATTATGATGTCATAAATCCAGCTTATGGCCTAAGTATCCAAAAGGCACCAGATTCCATCTGATCTTGGAAGCTAAGCAGAGTCAGCACTAGTTTGTACTTGGATGAGAGGCCAACAACAAATACCAGGTGCTGTAGGCTGTATTTCAGAGGAAGGAACTAGCAAAACTCCACTTGTGAATATTCCTTGCCTAAGAAAACACTATGAAATCCATGAAGTCTCCATAACTCAATAAGTGACTTGAAGGCACACACACACACACACACACATATCTGACTTATGAGATCATAATTATTCCAGTTCATATTTATAGTCATTGCATTTCACAATGCCCACTAAACTGCCTTCCCAAATCCTACCTTTTAAGCCTCTCAGCCCCACCCCCATTTCTGAAGTGAGAGTGGGGAGTGAATAGTGATGCATCTAGCCCTCTCCCAGCTGCAACAGGATCCTCGGGGCCCCACTTAGGTCTCTGCAGCTGCCCATCTCAGTACATCCTGCAGCCAGGAGAGGACTGGGCACATTATTATTCCCCACCCTGCTCTCCATTGCTTTGGAAATGGATGTGTTGGAAGGTTGGGTAGGGTTCTGTGAGGCTTCAAAAGAGGGTAGCATTGAGAGATGTCTCTGTAACTCTATCTCCTGATGTTTGATCTCTCCTCCACCTCCCCCCTCCTCCTCCTCTCTCTTCTTCTTGCTCTTTCCTTCCTTTTCTTGTTTTTCTCATTATTGAAATTTAGATTTAGTAAACTCCTTAGCCTGTTTTTAATGGTACTTTGTAAAATGCTTTGCATTTTGGTAGGGTCATGTTATTCTGTAATTTTATTGATGTGAGTGCACTCTTCCAGCTGCTGTCATTGGAGGAATTGTTCCTTGACTCATCTCTATGCAGCTTCTTGGTTTAATATTATAATTTGAATCCATAAACTAACTCAAGGAGCAAACAGGAGGGAGAGTGTGGGGCTCTTAAAGCCATGCACGTCCCAAAATGGCAGGCATAGAAAATGTTCCAAATAATCCTGGCTATTGTTGGTAAAAAAGAGTGTCACAGGTTTATTTTAAGTGCTGGTAAAACAGGGTAACTATTTTTAAACTGTTCCTTTCAAGTAATCAAGACCAAGAGGGTTCTGTTTGAGATATAATTAGATCCAGACTTTAGTGTGAAGTAGACTTTATGATAGCTCCCTCTTGCTTTTTAATATTACCACTTGCTAAAAATAGTAAAAACTAGGAAAATGTTAGCGAATGAAATGGTAAAATAAACTCTTTTAAAAAAAATAGCCAGTAAAGCTTTTCTTAGAATTTCTATTTCTGTTTCTTGCATTTGGTATAAAAATGTAGCTCTTAATACAAGAACACATCATATTGCATTTATCTCATTCACTTTATACCACTTACAATTGTTTTTTGGCAAAATAATTCTAATCCTTGTGACCTCCTTTCCTGTTTACTTTCTGCTTTCTTTTCTTTTACAGAAAGGACAGTAGCTTAGACCCTGGGGCTTTTCAGATTACACAGTTTTAGTGGTGTAATTCTACTTTAACTGTCTTGGTTCCATTCTGTGGAATCTTGGGATATGTAGTGTAGGGGGGAGCATTTAGAAGTCTCAGCCAGATTACTCAGGACCAAACTACAAACCTCAGGATTCCATAGGATTCAGCCATGACAGTTAAAGTAGAATATAGCACTATGATTGTGTTGTGTGAATGCACCCAAAGATTATTGGTTGGATTTTTTTTTCAGTTCTATCGGTTTTGTGATTTTTGCAACCACTCATGGGGTTTTCTTGACAGCCTTACATAGGAATAAAGTGTAAGTTAGGAAGAAAAGGAGTGAGAAAAGGTGAAATGTTCTACAGCTTCATCAAATTACAAACCCCAGGATTCTATAGAACGTTTCCAAGGCAGTTAAAGTGGAATCATAGAGTTATAACTGTGTACTGTCAATGGTCTCCTGTGTTTGCTTCTCTTCTAAAAAATATATCTTTCAAAGGCAAGGGTATTGCCTCAGATCCTCTTATTATCTCCTTCTTCAGCCCATGGAATCCAGATGTGATATGAGGATGGTGGCTTTTTCAGACCAATTTAGATGCTACTTCTTCCAGTCTCTGCAACACAATGAAACCTGTGAGAGCCCAAAGCTCCCTCCCATCTACCTGGCCTATTGTCCTTGTTTGCATGCATGGAGATGCACTGTCTGATTGCTTGGGTGATGTAAACACACGCAGGAAGCAAACAATCTTGTCTCCATGTGTTCCCCAAGTGGATGGAACAAGACTTTTGTACACTCACCTCTCTCCTTGTGCTGGGCCAGATCAATGGACAAGCTTGCTGTGAAACTGACCATTTTTTATACCATCCATTGTCAACACTTTATACAGTTAGATGTGGAGGTATGTTGTGCATGCCTAAATATTTCCCATGCCACAAACAGTGAGGCAGTTCAGTATACATTTTTGCATGACTAACTTGGACATTCTTTTCAAGGGATTTTGTGTATTGGGGGGGGGCATTCCATTGTGAGCCTTACTCAGTATTTTTACATTTTCAAAGACATGATCTATTCACTTTCTAGTCACATGATATTTAGAGATGAAAAACAAACACAAATTTGAAAGTTTTCTCTTTGTCAGGAATATCACCCCTCTCCCCTAGCACTTTACATTTGTAATAAGATTTTTTAAAAAATAAACATGCAAAAATGCCTAGTGAAACAGGCATATGTTGTTTTATGAAAAGGCTGCCAGGAATATGAGCCACTCATTCATCGTTGTATTTGTGCAAAATCACATGGAGGTTAATAAGTTGTTAGGTTGTTAAATTAAAAACTAAGTAGAGTTTTAGGCAAGCCCAAAAATAATAAGTCAGGGCTTTTGGCAAAGAAGTTCCACAATGCGACTAGAAATTTGTGCTGTGGTTACTTTTGTGAAATGGCCACATAACTTTTTAAACATGCATTGTGATTTGCTCTGAGATATTACCCATGAAAGTTGGGTGTAGGAAAAGAAGCCTTTCAAGGTGTTTTTTTCTACAATGACTGGTATTTTTAAATCAAATAGCTGAAGTAATTGAAGCAAATGAAGTAAGGAATTTATTTTTCTCCCAGCCCCAAATGCTACTTTGTATATGATACGCATAACACTCTCTTTCAAAGATGCCATTCTTTCCTCGTTAGCACCCTAAATGTCAGCTAGAATTGTAGCTTTGAACTGGTCCCATGTAGTAATTAATGATGAGGTGCCAGAAAGGAAAATTTGGGGTCCTATGTTGATCGTAATCCAGTGCATTTGGTTTGTCCAAAAATTACCAAAAATCATAGATGAAATTTATTTAGAAAGTTAGGGCATATTTCATTTGATGCAAAACAGTCCATGGAATTTTGCTCATTTCTGATTTGCAAGCATTCTGTCATTTGAAAACAATTGCCAGAAGGTAGTAGTGCTATACTTCATGGCCATTAGTTTCTGAGCAGGTTATTAATAATCACATTGATAGTGTTTAGTTAGGTGTGGGGGAAAGTATAGCTCTCTAGATGTTAGTGATTCCAACTCTCATCAGTCTCAGCCAGCAGAGCCAATGCTGAGGAAGAAAAGCATAAATGAAAGACTAAGGAATGAATAGTATTCTTTGGCTACACTATGCTAAAATCTTTGCCAGGGAGCATTGTGATGCTGGTATAGTGTAATCCTCTCCTTTGATAAAAGTTTGTCTTTAACACCCCAGGTACTAACACTGCTTTTGCAGAAGAAAAGCCTAATTTGTTGTAACTTCTGGCTTCATACATTTTCCAAAGTGTTCTTTGGAAGAAGAACTTGAGTCTTGTTGATAAGCCTGACAGACTGCTCAAATTTGATCATTACAATTTTCCTACTGAGGGTTCAAAACAAAATTGACATCCAAATGCGGCTTTGTAGCCTTCCAAAACAGCCATATGAATAGAGGCTTCCCCAATTCTCTGACAGGTTAAGGACCAGGGCACTGTTAGAAAACAGAATTGACTGGAAAGCAGAACCTCTGTACTGTACTGTAGGCAGCATGAAAGACTTATGGAGACTCACTTGTTTGAAAAGCCTCTCAGTTGGCTAAGTATCTTTTTCCACCTTTCAGCTTGCTTTTCAAGCAGCATGTGCATGTGAGTGATTCCAAATGAGCCTCCATGGGCAACAAGAACTGATGAAAGAGTGGAACCCTTGTTGAATTAATAGAACTTGTCCTTAATTTGGAAGTGTCAAAAAAGCAAGTCATCAGATAATGGGGCATCAAAAGATGGGAGCTTCTTGTATCTTGACCTTTGGTGTATTTTGTGTTTAGCTGACTCTTCCTGCCCACTTAACCTATTCTGCCAAGGACAGGTTATGAGGAAAAGCTTCCAGCCTGCAGTTTGTGCACAAAGTGCTACAGACAGAGGACTGTAGAAAGTGAGAGGTTCTCCTAAACCTCCTGTCCTCCATGTGTACACCAAACCCTCTTATCTTGAAGTGAGTCAAAAGCTCTCCTTCTCTGGCAGGAAAAGCTATTTATACATTTTTGAAAGTTTAAACCTGCTCTGAAGTTGGATTAGTAATGGCAGATCCCCCACTAAACTATAGGCATCTAAACTAAGGATGGACAGCTGTTCTTGGCTGGGAATCCAGCTCTAAAATGCACTTGATGTACATACATGGCTTCTTGGCTACCCCATGGGTGCCCATCTGTTATGATGGCACTGTGCCTGCTTAGCCGTTGGTCAGTCCTTTGCCCTTGGGTAATGCACAAAGCGTTCCATGATGCATAAGGGCAAGCTGTGTCACATGGCAGGAGACGTCTCCTTGAAGAAGTCTTCTCTTCTTTGCTTTTGTGAACATGGGGACAGCAGTGCTTTCCTGCACTTCACTCACACCTGTTCATAAGAATCCCCAGTATTAGAACAAACAAACAATAGAAGCTGTGGAATCCATGGAAACTCGTTGCTGTCAACAATCAGACAGGTTATGTTACGCTGCATTCTTGAAATACACATGATTACCAATTGGGATATTAACATTAAAGTATCCGCCCATAGTCAGGCATCAGGACCAACAGGACAAATCAAATTTCAAAGGAGTGAATGCAGCTGACACTCAAGATACCACTTGTAGAGACGACTCAAGAAGAGAGAGAGGACCTATACCTAACAGCCCCCTTTACATAGCAGAAAGATGACCTTAGATTATCTAGAGCAAGATAAAAGAGGACAAGAAGAATTAATATATCTGGAAAGGAAGAGAAATGTTAGGGATAAATCTATTTTGACCATTTAGGACCTAATCCAAAGTCCATCAAAGGTGACATAGATAGCACTAAATTTACTGGGCTTTGATGAAACTGACAACCTTGCATATTCTCTTAAAATAGACACGCGGTACTTAATAAAGGCTTTAACAGCAACCCCATGAGTCCCATAAACAGAGAGAGAGAGACTCTCTTCAGTTTTGTGGAGAATTTTAGGTTTGGTGGCACTGAAATTTACTACTACACACCAGCTGGAGAGCAGTAGTTCTTTCTCACTTCCTACTCTCCCTATACTTTCCAGCCTTGTGTCTAGCCTATTGGGCATTTGGGCCACATAGCAGACCTGTTTTCTTTTAAAAAGTGGGACCTTGCCATCTTGATGCTAGAACAGATAAGATTTTAATCACTCACCAAGACTGGCATCTGAGAGACAGCATTTAAATTCTTTTTGGAGTATTTTTGTTGAACAAAAGTTGTGTAACGTAATCTGTCATGTGAATTTCGGTTTTCAGAATTTACAATTGTCTAGAGGACTATGTTTGTGTTCTCCAGTGTGAGTGAGAGAAATCAGAAAGCTAAGGGTGAGGGGAAGATAACGTACAGTTTCTTGTCAGTGAGACCATCTATTTAGTGCAGCAGTTTCTGTTACTCATGAGGGAAAATTGAAGTCCAGGTCATGATTTCTATCATATATTTTATTTATATATTTAAATCCCATCTTTCTCTCAATAATGAGACTCAAGGCTGCTAACAACTTATTCTAAAGATTTCTGTCTCAAACCCTACTCTCTGCCTGGCCATGTTGTAGGACTTACCTTGGACTCTTGAAGTGTGAACTCTGGCAGGTTCTACAAAATTAGTAAGGTTTCATGTACATACTAGGCAGCAGACTGCATGTTTGCCGTTTGAGGGGCAGCCTTAGCTAAGTACAGAGAGGTTCATTACCTGAAGTTTGGCCACAAGGTTATGAACTGGTCACATGAACATAATGGCAGTGTAGAACAGTTGCCATCTGGAGAGGCATACCAGTGAAATAATATATCCTCATAATATTCTGAATATTCAAAAAAAAAAAAGCACAAAAGTGGCCAATATTACTGACACTGTCAAAAATAATGCTGTCTGATGTGAGAATCCAGTAGCAGTATATTCCCATGGATGTCCTCCTACTTCCAAAATAAATGTGTTTAAGGCTTTAGTGTGTCCACTGCGATAAAGATGGGGAATAATAGCACATCACATTAAAGACAGAAGAAGGAAGTGGGATAGTGTATGCTCAAATCTATCACCCCCACTACGCACTCCATCAACATAGTCAATGAATGCATGAACTTTGCAGATATGAAGGCTATGCATGTGACACTAATAGTCCAGGAATAGGCAAGGTCCATGACCATGCCTTCATAGCCTATGTCTGTACAGTTTATGTACATATAGGCTCTTTCATGGTTTACACTGATTGGCTATGGAGTGTGGAATGGCGTTAGATTCATCCAGCAGACTCAGTCTCTTTCATGCATTTCATGTAACAACTGACCTATCATCAGGTCATGGTGACACATACCCTGGTGACATAGATTACTGTCTTGTCTTCTGTATGGATAATGACCATAGAATATGATGTGATCCTCTTGCTGGCCAAGGTTGGTTCTAGTGGGCATCTTCTGTACGCAGTGATTGTCAGTCTCTGGGCAGATTTCCAGATACTATTTTTGACCCTTTGCTCTTCAAGTGGACTCTCTCCCCGGGTATTCTCAGGTGTACCTACTGGTCGCACACACACTCCACTCCATCTCTATTGTGTGCTCTGGAATTAAACCCTGTTTATATTGTACCAGTTCCAGGATTAATAATGTGATGTTATGATTTTATTTCTGTTTTGGGCACAAAGACCCTCATAAGCTTAAAATCCAATACAAGATACAAACAAAACAGTATGGACCAAAAAAAAAAAAAGACAGCAAAATAACTTGACACATTTAAACACAGATAGATAGATAGATAGATAGATAGATAGATAGATAGATAGATAGATAGATAGATAGATAGATAGATAGATCAGACAGAAAGATAACAATATTCCAGGAATTTGCCAGCTCAGCTGTCCTTAAAAGTCTTCTCATCTGAAGGAAGAAAAATGAAAAGGAAGAGCCTGCCAAATATGCACCATCCTGGCATTAAAAGATGGTGGAATGCAGAGGTGACCCCTTCCAAGTACCAACATATAGGCAACATTCTCATAGGAAAGAAAGTGGTCCTTTAGATACCCAAGACACAATGTGTTTGGCTTTCAAAACATAAAAGCACCACTTTGAATTGGACTTGGAAGCTGATTTCCTTGCAGAAGTATAGTAGTAATTCCTTTCTAGAGGTCATCTCCAGGGGCCACCCTAGCAGCAGCATTCTGCACCAGCTAGAATTTCTGAACATTCCTTGAAAGCAGCTCCTCATGAAGCAAACTGTCATAGGAAGGGCCAACGATTCACCAGCTAAAGCTGTGCAAAAGCACTCCTTGCTACAGCCACTGTCTCATTTATTTATTACAAATGCAAGACCCTCCCATAGGCTCTGATTTTAAATCAGTGTGTAAATCATGTGACCATCCAGAAATAGTGGACTTCAACTCCCAAGTTCAGTCACTGCAGCAAGGCCTGCTTTTACTTATCACAGACTAGTATGGTAGCTTCCCCGCCCCTCCTCTGGTCTGCTAAAGCACCTTGCCAATTTATACAGCTCTACCTTTCCCTTTAAATTATCACCTTTGTGTAAAAAGAGTAAAGCCTTTCTCATTTAGAATTATTTAATGATCAACGGTAGCATGGTTCTGTTTGGTTAAAACTACTGAAAATTACTCAGTTGTGTCAAAAATATGCTATAATCTTTATTAAAATAACAGAATAAAGTATTGATTTTCATATGTATGTCCAAGCTCAAACAGATATTCAGAATGTGGATAAACAGTTTCTTATCTCTTTACATCAGCATAAAGGCACAGGTCTCTCTCCCACACGCAGCCCTCTGGCTATCCTTTTGCCAAAAGCTCAGTTCCCAAATCTAGGGCCATTTCTGCACAGGGTGAGGGAATCGCCCTGTGCTGCTACTTACCGGATCTTCTGGCTCCCAGTTCCAGTCCAGGCTGTTCCGGAGCAGTGTGTGGTTGTAGATTCGCACTGCTCTGGCGTCCAAAATGGCAGCTTCCGGTTGGTCATGGGTCCCAACCAACCGCTGAAGCTCGCCAGCCTAAAGCTGAACATAACTCCAGCAAACAACACGGGTCACAAAATTAGGATTGGCAAACCTCTCAGCATTCTTCCAGGCACTAGGATGGCTGGCATCTGAAACAACAGTTCTTTGGGTGGTTCTGGGACTATTGCATCCAAAAATTCTCTTTAAAATACATATTTAAATCTGTATTAATATCTGTTTCAGAACACGACTGGAATTCTGTTAATGAGTTACAATGGCATGAATCCAACAAGCCTTTGTAGTTGTGAAGGTTGGGGCTGTGTACTGACTGTGCAATGGCACAAATCCCCCAACTCCCCATCTTTTCTTTGCTGCAGCCACACAGCAAGGCCTTTTCCTGGCTGGTGAAGAGTGGAGGGAGTGGCAAAGAAATATCCAGCTGTTTTCCTATAGGCAGCCTTTAGGGATCTCCTCTGGAAGTCATTGCATTCTCTCTCTCTCTCTCTCTCTCCCTCTCTCTGTGTGTGTGTATGTGTGTGTGTGTAGTTTGCACTTGGTACATTTAGATATGCAAAATTACCACCATCCATGGTGCTATTTTGTAAAGAATAAAGATAGATTTTTCTTCTGACTCACTACCTGGTGAAAAAGAATGGGTGGAGGAGGGGTAGTAAATGACCAATACCTGCAATCAGATAAGGTCAGCACTTTGGATAATTCCTTTAAAATTTGGACTAAAACCCAGAGTGGATTCATTGCCTCACTGACAAGAGGGCCAGCAATCACTGTTCTGTGCAGTGGAAGAAAAGTATGAACAACTGTCAGCAATGAAACTAACAGCAGCAAAGTGGCCAGCTTTGCAAAAGCCCTGAAATTATTCAAGATGAACCTAAGCAGGTAAACTAGAAACACAACGACAGCAAATATGGTGTGGGGTGAAAGAGTAAAGTAGTACATATTAGAGGAAAAAAATTGCAATTAAGTAATCCCAATCACCTATGGGCTGATGGGTGGGGATGAAGGGGACAAATAAGGAAAGGCATCTTGGATTGATATTGGATATAACACAAATGAAACTGTCAATTCAGTGCACCATAGTGGTAGGAAAGGTAAATTTTACATTAAGGAATATGAGGACAGGGGTTGAATTCTTTAAAAAACAGTATTAAAATAAACCTCAATCAGGGATCTAGACACGTGTGTGTGCGCATGTGTGCACGTGCATTAACCTTTCCTCCAGACTTCATTGTTTTGCTCACATAAAAGGCAACAAGTCAGAAATGGAGAAATTTTTGTACTGATGGAAGCTCTCTATACAATTCTGATTCTTGATGTTGCATGTTTCTGACTTCTCTGAAGACTCTCCATACAGATGAAGCTCTGTCCTTCAGATCTGTTGCTTTTTATGTGAGTAAATAAAAAAAAAAATGGAAGAGGCAGTTTCTCACCTAGACTCTCATTTAGAAGACCAGAATAGGACTGACTTCATACAAGCCTATGGAGGAGTACCATTTGGAACACGGAGTGCATCTCTGACCAATGTTCCTCAGCACAAATACTGTAGAGCTGAAAAAGATAAAGGTGCCAAGTAATTGGATAATGTTCTCTAGAAGGCAAGAAAACATTTGGAACTTCTTTAATTTGTGGTGTGTGTGTAGGGATGAGGGAGACAACCAGGGAGAAATAGATCTGAAATACCTTAATAAAGTTATGCTAGGGTAACAAATTGGAGTATTTTCTCTCCCCTAAACTTAATTTTATTAGGATATTTCATCCATGCTTTTTCTTTGTTGTCTCTTTTTCTAAACTAAAGAAATTTATTATTAGGACTTACCCTATGCTTGGCAAAAGATTCAGGAAAGAGGAAAATATTTCTTTATACAGTACATAATTCAACTAGGAAACTCCCTGTCACAGGATGTGACAATTGCCACCAGAGTCAATACAGTTAAAAGCAAATGAGATAGATACCATTTCCACACTAGACTGCTATAGTGCTATTATTCCACTTTCAACATCCTATGGAATCCTGGAGTTTGCATTTTAGGGAGGGGCCTAAACTGTAAACTCCAGGATTTCATAGGATATTCAAAATGGAATAATAGCATTATAACAATCTAGTGCAGAAATGGCCAGAAGTTGAGGCAGATATATCTATCTATTGGCATTGTTAACTGTTAACTCAGTGAAGAGGAAGAGCGCCTGACAAAATGTTGCTTAAGAACCCTTGTATACCAGGGTGTGGAGTGACTGAGAGCAGCCAATCCCAGCACAGAGAACTCCATTGGGAGAGGGAGGGACTACAGTGAGAGGGAGAAGGAATTTTTAAGAGGAGACTTCATTGGAGACCATTGGGAACAGACTGTTGGAGGACTCAGTTGAGAGTCTGAGGGAAGTTTATGAGTTCTAGGTACCTGAGTGAATTTAAGGAAAAGGGTCTAACATAACTTAATGTGAACTTAATTTGTTAAGTTTTGGGAACTAAGAACTGGAACCTGAACGCAATCATTCTGTCTGTTAATAAATAAAGTTAAATTACTTGCAATTTTGTAAAACTGACTCTGGACCAAGGATGGGTCAAGCCTATCAAAAAAACAAAAAAAACAAAACACACACACAAAGCTGACACACACAATAGTCCACAGTGAAGTCACCTAAAGGCCTAGGACCCAAATCCAAGGAGGGATTTTAAAGGGAGACCAGAGAGTAAGGTAAAAGTGACAAGTTTCAAGGGCTAGGAACTGTGGGACTAGCCTGGAAGGAGATCTGTCACAACCATGTTAAGTGAATGCTATTTCCAGTATGGCATTAATACCTGACGGTGGGGCACAGCAATGCCTTTGTTTTCATGTCTTGCTTTTGGAACTTCCAGGCAACATTTCGTTGGTTACTGTGGAAAACAGAATACTGGACTAGACTGAACTTTGGGCTGAGCCACTAAGGCTCTTCATCTGTTCTGAAAACTCCATCAATGAATGTCAAGATGAGCCCCTCTTGTTTCATGAAGAGTGAGGAACTTGGCTGCCACAACTGTTCTTCAGCTACAATAAGCAGTGACTGTGAACTTTGCTTTCTTTCCCATTTTTAGGGCAGTAGCTAAAACTAGTCTTGAAAGGCTTTTCAACCTTATTTGTAAGGACACCTCATGCATGCAGACAGACACACGTGCTCCTGAGAAGCTGGATCTAGGGCCATTTCTGTACTAGACTGTTATAGTGCTATTATTCCACTTTCAACATCCTATGGAATCTTGGGGTTTGAGGCCCCCTCTCAACTGAAAACCCCAGGATTCCACAGGGTGTTGAAAGTGGAATAATAGCACTATAACAGTCTAGTGTGGAAATGGCCTAGGAGTGTGGACTGTGGGCAGCTTGTTCTCACACTGGTCTGCCCCCACCACTGTCATTTTGTCAACATGAAAAAAATGGGGTGATGTGGACTCAGTTCCCTAGCCTGAAAGAGATGATCAGCACAAAAAGGCAAAGTGAAATATAAATGCTAGTATGGCATAATAGGAGTCTCCCCCTACAACTTTTATAGAAGTATCTGTTTAAAAATACCCTAATTTAGTGAATTTCTCTTCCATTTTCTCCTAACTTGAGCAACAGAGAGCTCACAGCCTTAGTCCAAGGTGGTCCTTGTGGCCTTAGGTAGCAGGATAGTTGCAGGGACAGCCACTGCGGGAGTTGACAGTCTGTTTGTTCAGTTGATGGTCTCACTCTGTAGCAGGAAGTTCAAATGCATTTTATTGCTTTAACATTTCCTAATAGCTATGAGGAGAAAGCTAAACAGCATGAAGGCTTTTGATCCAATCTTGAAAGCAAAGCAAGTTCAGCCTAATTAATATCTGGATGGAGGACTGCCAAGGAACATCAGGTGCTGTAGGGCAGTGGTTCTTAACCCTTCTTTAGCAGGGACGCCCTGTAAATATTAATTTGTTGCCAGGGACCCCTGTCGACTTAATTCAAGATTTAGATATTTCAATTTATATTTAGATATTTGTTTAAAGTTGCTCATCAGTTGCTCACCCTTATCTCTTATTCTTATCTTACCTTTGAGTAGTCCTTGCCTAAGAAAAACCTTTGAAATTCAAGGCGCTGACATAAGTCAACAGGCAACTTGAAGGCACATGTGCACAAACATGCAAACACACATGCACATACACAGATAGTCTGCAGAATGACTGAACAACTGGCATATGAGCCTGAGTGGTGTAGTGGTTTGGAACACAATTCTGGAGACCAGGTTCAATTCCCAGCTCTGACATGGGAAACCCACTGGGTGACTCTGAGCATGTCATACACTCTCAGCCTTAGAAACCCTGTGGTAAGTCAGAAACAACTTGAAGGCATGCAACAACAAGAACAACAGTTCTAGCTAGCCAAGCAAACACTGGTGTTAATGCTCTTTTTTTGTATGAAAATGAGCCAGAAGTAATAAAACTATCCTAAAAATGTCAAAATGACGTGATAGAATGTGGGCTACTAATAACTACAAATTACAACTGTGGTTCTCAACCTGTAGGTCCCCGATGTTTGTGGACTTCAGCTCCCAGAAGCCCCAGCCACTATGGTCAATGCTCAGGGTATCTGGGAGCTGAAGTCCAAAAACATCTGGGGACCCACAGGTTGAGAACCACTGAATTACAATTAATTACAATTAAATGGAAAATAAAGTTTATTGATGAACTGGCATTTCATTTAAATTTCTTTCTCAGCTTGCTTTAATAATAAAATAATTAATGTGGACATGTACTTTGGTTGTCCGTGTGTATCTGCCTTTCACAAAATGAAACTAAAAGACTGGTTTAAAATGAAGGATAAGATGTATAAATCTATCAGCATGTGTCCTTAAATTTCAGCTCAGTTTTTTTAAGTAGACATCTGAAAGCAAGTATCTGTCCTAAGTGTTATTTCTTACTCCCCATTCTAAGAGTACAAACAACCCCAGAAACATATATTTCATTCTCAGTGTTGGTGTAAGCAGAAAGCCTGGACAGGAAAAAGAACTAGCACTGAAGGAAGTGTGGGTTCTTGACCAGCAGCCTTCTCAGCCCATGTATAAACGCTCTGAAGGGCCCATCATTGGCCAGATTTAAGCCTACATGCAATGCATTTTCATCACTAAAGTGAGAACAAAGCTCCTCAGACTGTTATGGTTCAACCAGCAGAGAGGTGTATCTTTTCCTCCCCAAGAATGAAGGAACCAGCTGGATCTGAAGACATAGGTCATTCTTATGCTTAAACACATAGCAGAAAATGAATGGCTTTAAGAAGTCCATAGTGGATTCCAGGTAAATGTATATTTATAAAAACATCTGTGTCAAAAAGATTTTACTGGTTGTCCTTTATCAACTGGCAATTTTCAAAATGCTCTTAACTGGAATCCCTCAGGCGTTACATTGTTGATATTTTGCAGGCACAGAAGATCCTTTTGTACATGTTTTAAAAGTTTAAAGCTGACCATATGTATGCCAGTATAAATGTATACATAAATCAACCCCAACCTTTATATATCTTTTTCAGTTCTCTCCCCACTCCATAATTATATTACTGCACAACTTGGTTACTGATTTCACAATTTTTAATTTGCAACTTTCTGATAAAGCTTTCACCTTGAGAAGGCTGAGATGTACAAGATTGTCAAAATAAAATTCAAAGACACCATGAACATAGACATTTGATACCAAGTTCAGTTTAACAATACAAACCATATCAACAACCCATTTATGTTATAAGTATGATCACCTTTGATTTGAAGATCAGGCAGCTAATGCCAATTCTGTGTAGGTCAAGTCCTGGCGTTCACTAGAGATGCTGGTAGGTCTTGGTAGATAAGCTGGCTTGCAAAATATTTCAGTTTCATTGTAAGCTCAGTAAGTAACATTCCATTTCTAAGCACTGTAATGCCTCAGAAATAGATCATAAAACAGGGTAGTATGTTTTTGTAAATGATAATATGAATAATGGATGTTATCTGTATACATGTGTGTATGGCCTAAATCCTGTTGTTAATCCCAGAGCACACTCAGGCTCTCAGTGGAACTTACATTAGTGAATTAAATTCCCATTTGAATAATTTAAGTTTACTGTAGTTGGAACTAACAATAGGATTTAAGGCTATGTCTCCTGCTGTACTTCCTGGAGGCTTCTTGCATCACTGATGGCAAAGGGTATTTCAAAGAAGGTAAACGGGTTGAAATGTTGCATGAATCCAGTCCCCAGATCTTAATGACCATTCTATGCAATACTGTGATAACCATGTTATTTAATTTAGTTCTGTGAAATGAACTCCCCATAAATGTATTTTATGACTGGATTGCAAGCCTCCCTCCTAAAAATGTAATAAAATTAACTCAAGATGTACAATCACACTTCACTTTGAGAAAGGTTCATTGAAAATTGAGATAAATTTTAGAGTAATTGTGCATATGATCAGGACATTGAGGCCCCTCCCTAAACGGCAAACTCCAGGATTTCATAGGATGTTGAAAGTGAAATAATAGCCCTATAACAGTCTAGTGTAGAAATGGCCCATGTCTTCCAATCAGAAGCCAGTGGCCCATTTCTTCACATTTGAAGATTGTGGTGTCTGGAAACACATTTCCCTGGGTTGGGAGGAGGTGGAATTGGCCATCTTCAGACAACAAAGGAGAACCTGAGCTTTTCCCTTCACAACACCATGATAGATTAATGTCAAGACACAGTTATTAAAACAGACAAATTATGATGTTTCTAATGGAACTGTTTCACATTATAGTGGTGGTACTTTTAGGAAAGAAGAGAGAGAGAGACAGTGAATTTTATACCTTCCAACCATTCACAGACAAAAATCAGGAACTTGTGACCAGGGAACATCAGAATATGTTCAAGATATTAAGCTATGGAAGAGGAAGAACACAAAAGCTAAGGGAGGATATAGCAGTTTACTTTTGCCTAAACCTACTGGGAAAGACAAGATTCCATCCTCTCTTCTTCCCACTGCTGAGTTGAGTGCAAACTACTTTTGCGTTTTGAACTCAGAGCCATATGTTAGACCATTATAGCCACGTGTTAGTCTCACTTTGCCTCAGCCCTAATGCAGGGTATTGTTGCTCTCCAGGAGCTATTGAGTTGCATTGGGTTGCAGTTGTTGGAAATGGTTTATTTCCCATAGTAGAAATAATTAATGACCCCATTCATGCAACAATTCAGTAATCGGTTCGGGTGTGGATGTCTCATAGCACTTTCTTTTGCCCATGAATCATTAGTGGGCAAGTCTAGTGTTGTGATGTTGTAACACTGTGGTGCTATTACAGCTACAGGAACCAATCATGAGGCGAGGGGTGCTGTACAGGAGTCAGTAATTATGCCTTAATGCCTATGAAAATAATGTGTTAATGACACTATTAAAGCACCAATGCAGCTAGGGCGCGATAGAGAGTGCCAACAATCAGCTACTCTCACAAAAATGGCTGGAGCAGTTTTCAAATGGAATAATGTGGCATAAGGAGCAGTGTGATAAGGCTCTCAGTCTGCAACAACTGAAGTAAGCTGGTGACAAAGGGGGAAGATGGGAGGAAGAGAGAAAAACTGAGACATTTTTAAATCTGTTGGAAAAGTGGGATGACAGAGGATTAATCGGGACTGCCCCTGCCATCTCAGGACTGTTGGGAAGGTATGAAATTTCTCACTAGGCCAAACCAAGAGGCACAAACACAGTTCGAACTACGGGCAGGCTAAACCTATCTAGCAAATCTGGAACACAGTCTCACCTTCAATTGATATTATACCTCCTTGTCTCATATGGAGTCTTTATTGAACATTATTGGATTCCCCCAATTGGGACTATCATATGTAATATATGTAATATAATATATGTAAGATCTTCAGTAGTAGCCTCAGAAGCATGGATATACTGCTTCCTTAATTGGGCACAATTCTGTGCAGGCTCCATTGAAATGATTAAGAGAGTACCAGCACACGGTTGTACTTAATTGTGCCTCAGGGTAGTTGTACTCAAATCAAAAGTATCAACATTAGGTATTCAAGGATCCAAAAAGTTAACACAGCAAGTATTAAAGAGGGGGAGGGCACCCACGTCAAGTGGAATTTAAAGTCTCCGTGAGACCTATAAAGTAAGCAAGGAATTTGGCGGATTGGTGGTAGCTATTTACGATGGCATGATAGGCCACCTAATATATATGTGGAAGCAAATATTAAGCAGCCCAGTGTTGGAGTAGTGGGATGTACTTCTGAGCAAACATACTTTGGAGAGTGTTAGTCTGGAATTCAAATTTAGACTATGGCCATTTCTGCACTAGACTGTTAAAGTACTGTAATTCCACTTTCAACAACCTATGGGATCCTGGGGTTTGCAATTTAGGGAGGGGCCTCTGAGGCACTATAACAGTCTAGTGTGGAAATGGTCTACCTCTAATTCAGTCAAATATGGAAGTACCTGGAAAAACTCTGCATGGATTCAGGAGGGCCTAATTCTTCAACCCACAAGCAAATAGATTACTCAAAAAAAGTGATCAACCTCTATGGCGTGGAACTCTCGATAAGACCATGTGTGAATGGAAAGACACTGTTCCATCCCATTTTCACACAGGTCCATCTGTGTTTCATATATAACTATGATTAGGGTTACAAAGTAGTTTCAGTCATTTCTTAAGTACTCCAAACATTTGCCAGTAACCAATAACATAATATTCATCTTTCAGTAAGACCAATGCTCATCTTTGTTTTTTTTGTGATCTCAGTATTAAACACTGTTATATCTCCCTTAGCCTATATTTAACAGCTTATCTGCAACACTAGAACACTTGCTTGCTAATCCACAGAAAAAAGAAAATGTGGTTCATCATTTAAAAGTCCTGCATTGCATTCCATTCTAATTCTACCTTAAGTTCTACCCCTAGTTGCAATAGTTAAAAAGTTTTTAGGGTTCACATGTAGATTTTAATTGCATCTTTCCATCATAATCTCTAATCTGCTCTCCTTCTGGCTGTGCTTATGTGATCAGGAGATGAATGGTAAAGATGGTCTGAGAGTAAGTGTTTCTCTTTGGGAAAGGGCCAGATCTTCTGTTATTCACTGAAGGCTTCTATTCAGATGGGGCAGAAGATGGGGCTACCACAAGCTCTGGCTATTCTCTCTCCCCAGCCTGAGTGAAAGACTGCCTGCCTAGCTCTACATGTGTGTATATGTGCGTTTGTTCATGCATACATGAATTTGCCCTTGATACTACTCGTATTGCCCTTGATACCACTTTGGCTCTGCTCACCACTGATCACTCTGCCTTCCATCCCAATAGAGTGGATACCAGGAGCCACTTGGTTGGAGAAAGGAATACACCACTGGTTCTTTAGCCAGAGCATTATAAAAGTTACGAGCCATCTTTGGTGCCATGAGGGGGGATAGGGAGCGTGCACAACCTCCAAATGAGCAGTGGCACTGATGAACCTCAGAATTCTCCCCAGATTTGCTTTAGTTTAAAACAACAGTTGCTCAAATGAACATCACTTGTGGAATTATGCAGTAAAAGAGCTCAAAACCTTTGGAGAATGTTTCAAAATAATCACTGAAAAGTGACAATATGAGATGGACCTGAAGGGCAAGGGAAGTTGAGTCACATCACTGAGGTCATCAAGAGGCCTATATGACACTGCAAGAACCATCTTTCACAAGGCATTCACAGGTGAATTCTGCACAAAGGAAGTCACATTTCCTCAACAAACAAAATATCCCTTAAATCCAGGAGAAATAAACTAACCACATAACAGAAGTGCTATTGTGGATCCCAGCCTACCCTGAAAACTAGATGAATCCTCTCCAACACAAGAGTTAAGACTGCACATTTCTCGTGCGAAAATGGGAAGGGCAGCATGTCTTCTGGAAAAAACTATCCATGCAGAACAATGATTTGTAGAGTCAGGGCTGTCCGGCAGCAGAATCTGCTGCCTCGGAGTGTAGTGGAGTCTCCTTCCTTGGAGGTTTTTAAGCAGAGGCTAGATGGCCATCCGTCGGGAGTGCTTTGAGGGTGTTCCTGCATAGCAGGGGGTTGGACTGGATGGCCCGTGTGGTCTCTTCCAACTCTACATTTCTATGATTCTATGAGTTCCATAGAATATGACTCTCTGCACCATTGTGTAACTTTACTGCACTAAGCTTAATCACTATTGAGCTGTTATTTGATGGTTGGCAGTTTCAAAACTGAAATCATTAAGCATTACTGAATACATTACCTCTTCAAACATCTCATTTACCCTTGCAGTGCATGTTTCAACCATAGCGCTATTTTGCTTAAAAGCCCCTATTATCTGGACTTTGGAGAGTCAGCTGTAAGAGGGGGAAAGAACCCATACTTTCATTTGTACAAAACACAAGATCTGAGGAACAAACTTTTTTGAAGGAAAAGGCTGAAAAGAACACAAGAGAGTAGCCTAGAAAAAGAAGAGTAGCAGATATTTAGTTTAACAATCCATACAAATATATGACATTCAAGATGCTAAATAAAGTATTGTTAAAAGCTACATTTCTCATATTTCAGAACTTGGCATCTATAGCAACCTGGGAAAATCTTTATCGCTTGACCAAAATATGTATAGAAATGCTTGATTTTTTTTCTTGAGGAAAATATCATACATTTTTCTTTTTTTCTTTTTTGTTTTAACAAAATAAATTAAATATACATGTCTTCTGTTAAACTCTATATAGAATTAAAAAGGTTTAGATTTTTGACTGAATTCATTTCTACACCACTGGGATATTTACTATGGTTCAGTTTTGTTAATTCCCCCCGCCCTTAAAACTGAACTGAAAGGAGATTGCATGATTTACTTCACAAAGGCCATTTCTGCACTAGCCTATTATAGTGCTATTATTCTGCTTTCAACACCCTATGGAATCCTGGGGTTTGCAGTTTAGGGAGGGGCCTCAAAAGCCCCTCCCTAAACTTCAAACCCCAGGATTCCATAGGACAGTGATTCTCAACCTGTGGGTCCCCAGATGTTCGTGGACTTCAGCTCCCAGAAGCCCCAGCCACTATGGTCAATGCTCAGGGCTTCTGGGAGCTGAAGTCCACAAACATCTGGGGACCACAGGTTGAGAACCACTGCCATAGGATGTTGAAAGTGGAATAATAGCGCTATAACAGGCTAGTGAACAGCCAAAGAGAAACTCCATTCTCTTCTTCCCCCCCCACACCCCCATGCCCACAAGTGCATACTCAGTAAATTCATTATTCCCTGGAGACTGATTTTAGACTTTCTAGTTTAAAAAAAACTGTTTTCATCTTGCTTTATGTTGTCACTTATCAGTTTATAGTTTTGCCACTATAAACTACGAAAATCTGATGACAGGTATTTAAGGGCAACATGATTTTTTTTAAAGAAATCACCAGTTCAATTATTATTAGCATTATTATATTTAAATATAAGCATAAAGGTGAAACGTAAAATGTCCTTCGTTTTTATGGCAGCTGTGAGGGTGGGGAAGGAAAGCTAAGCCCTTTGAAGGTTTAGAGAAAGGCCCTCAAGTGAAAGAGGGATACCCATTCATTACTAGCTTGCTTATTGCTAACTTTCAGGCAGCATTACAACCTTTCACAACTATATATATATATCCGCCTGTCCATCCATCCATCTCCCTTGCTTCCCCTGGAAAGAGCCAGGATGGTGTTCTTCCCCTTTGTAAGGCCGCTCAGATGCTTCTGAGTATCGTGTTGCTTTGACATTGGGCCTCTGCTGCCTTGCTTTCACTTCCTCTGAAGGAAAAGGGTCTCTTGTGCATGATCCAAAGGAAGGAGCCACGGGAGTCCTGCTCATCTGCAACTGGCTCCAGAGCAGAAACAGCAACAGAAAGAGAAGGGGACCAGACCCCAGTTTCCTTTCCTTTCTTCCTCTTGCTTGCACAACAGGACTTTCTGATTTCTCAGGGACACAAGTGGTTGTCTTTGCCCCTGGAAATTCCTTCATTCTTCCTTGTCACAGTAAAAACAAACAAACAGCAAACCTTTACTCCACGTTTGTCTCCTACTTTTTTTTTTTTTTTGGTTTCATTTAAATTTGGTTTCCTTCCTCACCCAGCCCCATACCTTGGCAATATAAGCTATCCCAAAGGAGTGCCTGTCTGTAGTACCACAAGATAAAAACCCACACATGGCTGCCTCTTAGCACTGATAATGAATGTGCTGATGCTGGTGAACTTTGCCCTCCACGTGTGAATGAGTGTGAGTATGGATATCTGTGTAAATCTTTGGGTACATTTTGGAAGACATGTTTGGGGCCAGAGCTGGCCCTTGGGCTAGCAAGTGCTGCTGCTGTTGCTGTGTGACATATTCCTCATAGTTCATGGAGGAGATGCAGTCTTTATCTGGGACCTGGGGAACACAGATCCGGTCCCGGGGGTGAGGTCTGTGTATGGGAGCTGCTGATGGAGGGGAACACGGCTTCTTCTTGGTTTGGCAGAGCCACAGAAGGATGGTTCCAAAGATGAAAACAGCTCCTGCAGGGATCCCAATGATCACAGGCCATGGGAGATTGCTAGCAGAGGAAGGAGCCACAGGCTGACTGGGTGGTTTGGGATCTGGGGAGCAGGTTGCACATGGACAGAGAGAAAGAGAAAGGAAAAAAATGTTAATTAGAATCAGGGCAAGGAGATTTAGATTAGATGTCAGGTTGGATTTTTGTATATTCTTTCTTGGATGATGCTTTGTATGTTAATTTTATTTCAGCCAGTTTGATATACAATTTGCTAGCACCAGCACTTAGTGATAGTATGGCTTAGAAGAGAGGCAGAAACAAAGCCCCTGTCAACAATGCCTTCCTCTGATCAACAAACGAGAAATCTGAACTTCAGCTGTATGATCTGCTCATGCAGTGACTTGGCATGGATGTGACTCAGCCACATGCAGCAGGTTTTGTTCACTCCTGGATCTTGCTATCAACTCTGCCAGTATCTCTTCTTCTGAGCCTGTGGAACCACAAAGAGTTCTAGCCCTACAGCCTGACTCATATGGAAGCTTTTATGAAAGAAAGCGGTGTGTAAGACTCTTTGACAGCATGAATAAGAAACCTGTCATGCTTCATTCTGTCACTCAACTTCCATGAGCTCAAGCCAGTATGGCTAACGCCCATGGATGAAGGGAACTGCTGTCCAGTGTCTGAAGGGCCACAAGTTCCCCAGCCCAAGTTTAAGAGAAACCCTAGGCAGGAGGAGTGATGCAGTGACTTTTCCACCAAAGAGTCACAGAAGTTTCTAACAATGTAACTAATATTACATGCAAACAACATCTGGAAACCTGCAGTGGTAACTTAACTCACTAGACTTAACCCTTTCCTGAACTGTTATGTCTCTGTTCTAAATACTCCCGTACAGGATCCCTAATGGTTTTAATCTTACAAGTATGCATCTGGAATTCCACAGCAGAAAAGCAGTTGGTGGGTTATGCAGAGAAGAGAAAAAAGAGGTATGTATTCCATTCCAGAAGACTCATTCCTGAAGCTTCTTTTAATTAAAAAATGTAACTGTTGGGCATTTGCTTCATATGAGTGCATGTAATGTGTAGTTAGATCCCTAGTGTCAATAAGGAGGTCTTCAAGAAGAACAGTAACTGTCCATGCAGATGCAAAGTGCTACCTGCTGACATCCCCTTATTTAGTCAGGTATTAATTTTGCTGATGGTCAACGATTGTCAGTGGCCAAAACAGTCTCAGACACACGCACAAATTCCCTTACACATGTGGTTGTACATTTTTGGCTGTCCTGCAACACAGATGAGCAATTCTTTGTTCCTTAAATGCACTTCCAAGTATAAACACTGCATGTGGGCCTACATAAAACGAATGAAAGGACAAAGATAGAGCCAAGAATTTAGAGAACTGCTCAGTGAGGAAGCCTTCTGAACTGCTAATAGGTCGGCAGATGAAAAGAAACTGAGTGGAGACCGTTAGCTTGGAGGGACTGAGCATGCTCAGTACCAGACGGGAAAGAGGTTCCTGCCAAGCTGCTCAGCTCTGGAACTTTCTGAAAAGCTACTGCGCATGGGCAAAGATTCCCATTGTGTGAGGCACAGAGACCACGAAGAAGAACCTATTGTTAGACCCAAGTGCAGTAGGGTTATTGACTCAACTGGATGAACATAAATGTTGCTTCACGATGCAATAATTGGGACAAACCAAGGGGTTGTCAGCCATGCAGTTATGCATCTTGGATCTATATAGCTATTTTATCAGTGCCTTCAAAGTATTACTTTAAGCAGGCACAGTGGGAGATACAACATCAGTTGCACAATGTTCATATTCAGCAATAAAGGTGGCACTATGCAACCACAATTGACATACATTATGCAAGCATGATATAAAATCTTGGCCAATGTCTAGAAGTATGTGCACTTTCAAAACTAGTAAGAGCAAAGCAGTCTTTTATATACCACCAGTTTAGACAAATATAGCTTTAGATTTCATGTTCCCTTTGCTTCCATTTTTGTAGAACTGCACATTAGTGTAGCCTTTTAATGGGGCGGGTCTGTTCTCACAAAGTCCCATGAAGGAGACAGAACAGAGCTGATGGACATAAAAAGTCCACAAAGAGTTGCATTCATGGGATTCATATAAGAAATTAATAAAGACCTCTTTTTCTTTATATCCATTCTTTCACAGTAATTTTACAGTTTTTATTCTTTCTTTTCTTTCAGTGTTCTGTTACATTACTTTCATGGGTTTTCATTTTTTGAAAAAAAACAAAAACAAAAGATGCAAGAGCTTCAAAGATATTTGTGTTTGAAAGTCTGGAGGTGCTCTGCACTGATTTCTAACTCCTATCAATTAAGGGGCTCTTCAAGGACTCTTCAATAGTACCCTGCCATGAGATCATGGGGAAGAATCCTCCAAAAAAGGTGCATTAATTTAACTCCACTGTTAGTTACTGCAAATGTTCCAAGTTGTAGGGCCCTTACATTTGTAGCACTGTGGTTCCACCTTAATTGGCATGGCTTTTTCCTATGGAATCCTGAGAATGGCAGTTTACGGAAAGGCATTTAGCCAGAGAGCTCCTCTGCAGCTGCTGATAAAACTACAAACACCTGGATTTCATAGGATGCAGTCATGGTGGTGGAATCACAGGTCTACAACTGTGTCGTGTGAAAGGGCATCCAGTCAAGTTGATTAGACAGAGCAGGTTGCTTAGAATCCATCCAGTTAAGTTCCAGTAACAACAGCAATCAGCTAAGAAATAGAACATGTACAATAAAGTTATACAAACAAAGTTGAAATCCTGTGGTCCCAGAAATACATCCCAAGGACTATAAGAAGGCCTCTGACAATGCTGAACAAAGCTCTAAACCTGTAGGGGAAATCCAATGCCTAGATCCCTCCTCCAGGCCTCTCTCCAGCAACCACAGTGGTTTTTTGTTCTGCTGGAAAGATCCCAGCAGGATTTTTCATCATGTCAGAGGCTGCAGTGTCAAAACAAACTTTCTTCTGCACCCTGGCATTTATGATGGAAGCCTGAATGAAAGGGAAAAGGGAGACTTGATGCCCAGCAATAAAGGAGAACCAACTGCCCGTTATATCTTACCTGGCAGCACAGTGAGAAATGCACTTCGGAAGCTGTATCCCATGGTGTTGGCTCCCAGGCAAATGTACATCCCAGCATCCTCTTCTTTGGCTCGTGTGATCATGAGTTTGTTCAGGTAGGAGCCATCAGGACGAGACCAGACCTCCCCCGTGGGCAGCACCACAAATTTCTGTCCCCCAACGTCGATGGTAGAATTATATTTGTTCTCAGTGCCATACTCCACTCTCTTCAGCCACTGAATGACAGGCTTGACATCACTTCTCACCTTGCACTGAAATGAGGTTGTCCCTCCATAGTCTACTGTCGTGTTCACAGGGTGTGTTCCTGTAAGAATTGGCTTGGATCTTGTTCTCTCTGAAAATAAGTACAAACAGTCACCTTCTTTAAAAATGCATTCAAGAATGCTTTATGTGGTGGAGTGTTCAAAGGGTCCTTCTATCAATGCTAATTAATAAAAAGGAAATTTTTAGAAATTCTTAAGATTCTAAAGAAATAATAAAATAAAGACTAAACCACAACAATCTGGTATCAGGATTAAATGAATCTCAAAATTAGAAACTAAGGCATGTGGAGTGTTGGCAATCAACTTCCCTGCAGTAGTGATGACAGCAAATTAAAGTGGAACTAATTTTTTTGGTGAAATATGATATGGTCATAACCCTTGCATGTCTGGAAACTGGGAAATCCCCGCCTGATATTTCTTCTGCACACCAAGAAGATTCCATATTGACTTTGAAATCAGAACAAGAAATGATATATCTAATCTATATATCTAACTCTTATGTCAGGATGTAGAACGTAAGGCTGCAAATCACACCATTGTATTCATGGCAGTCATAAGGATTAAAGCTAGAAACAGAAGTTTTGATAAGCAGGTGAGGCTGACAAGTGACCAGTAGCATAGACAGAAGGTTTAAGTGAGGAAATAGGATACTACCCTACAGGATGCTGTCAAAATATAAAGAAACCCTTCAAAAATGTGTCTGCCAAAGTCTGGCAACTCTTTATTCTTAGCTTACAAAAGCTAACAAAAACAAAGGATATAGACATCTTTGACTTGATAAAACCCAAGATAAATAGGGACAGAAGAGGACTGCCTGGTTCTGGTGAAGTGAAAATGCTGCATCTGATATTGAGATGAGGCTTGATTCATTTTCCTGTCTGTGCTCCTGGTTTTAATGTAAACACATGTTTTTACTGCTTCTACACAGCTGCATCTTTATCAGTCCCAGATGTCCAGCAGGTTTGTATAATCTATATACAACTGAATCCTTCCACATGTGCTTTTCATTCACATTTTTACACAGAAAAAAGGGTTATCATTGAGCAGATTATTGCCTTCAAATGTGGGAATTTCCACACCAAAACTAATTCCACCATGCTAAAACTAATAATGGGAATCAAGTCAGGTCTATGAAATCACAGAGAGTGATGCTGCTAATTACTGTAGACATGGCTTAGATTTACTAGTGTGGACAATCCACTGCATATGTTATGCACATGTGATACTGGGGCAGACAATCCACTGTAGATGCATGTGTGTATATATATATATATATGCATGGTACATGCCACATCCAGACAAGATTATGTTTCACAATGAAGTAATGACTGTTATATTCTACCTCAAGTGAATCTTACTGTTGGAAAGTAACAAGAAATAATTTGTTTTTTTTAAAAAGACCTTTCCTCTTACAGCTTTGCTTTTTAGCAGTGTAACATCATAACATCAAGGCATATATAGTCACGTCAGAAACAGAAGATTTTGATTCAGAGTAGAAAGGAAAAAAATCAAAGTGCACAATGCATAGACATACAAGAATTAAATATGTAAGAGGGAGATAGGGAAGGAAACAACTATGCACATAATCTGAATGAATCTGTGCCTTCATGAGATACTCAAGAAGGCTTTTGCTTACAAATTTACAAATTCAAGTGATTCAATTTTACTGTTTCACTTCACTGATTTTTCAGCAGTTCTAATTATTTTCTCCCTTGTCTTGAGTCCAGTGTATTTGGTACACTACTGAAGGGACTAAAATAAAAAAGTAAGAATAATTTTCCAGGTTTATTTATTTGGAAAAAATATGTTACCAGCTCTTTTTAAATACATCTGTGAGGTGATGATATTCTACTACACCATTACCATCACCATCAGCAGTTTTCACCAAATGATCCAGATATTCTAACAAAAAACAAAGACCTCAGTATACAGTTTATAAATCCTATCCAAAAATAATAATTAGAGCTTTACTTAATATGAAACTACTATTCTAAAATGTAACAAGTGGGTTCCACTTTGTGGAAAGATCTTGTCCATTTCTTCTGCATATCCATTCTGACAATTTGTTAAATTGGGTCAACTCCCCTATTAAACAGACAATCTCTAATACCTGCCATTATAATACTTGCAAATGCTAAATGCTTCTTTATTTTAACAAAACCCAGTATATGATCCTTTCCTTAAAACTAAAATGTGCAAAATTCTTCCTATTTACCTCCAAATCACAAAGCTGTCTCAGTAGCCTTTGTTGCCTTTATTTTTTATTCTTTTTTATTTTTATTAATTATTTAAATGATAGGGTAGAGGAGTTTGTGTTTGATACAAAACTGAGAGGGTAGTCAAGATAGGAACAGAAGATAGGAACAGAATTCAAAGGGATCTTGATAAATTAAAAAAATGGACAGGAATTTTAAAAAAATGAAATTCAATGTACACAAATGAAAAATTCTATATTTAAGTTGCAAAAATCAGATGCAAAGGTGTAGGATGAGGGATACACTATTGGCAGTACTGAAAAGGACGTTGGGATTACTGTTGATCATAAATTAAACATGACACAACAGTGTGAGGCTTCAGCAAACAAGGTGAATACTATTTTAGCCTGTGTTAATAGAACCGTAGTTTCCAAGAGAGGGGAAAAAATAGTCCCATTATTTTCTGTGCTCATCACACCTCATCTTGGGTATTGTGTTTGGTTCTGGACATCTCATTTTAGGAAGGATTTAAGAGAAGCTGGAGCAGGTTGGAAGAAGGGTAGCAAGGATGATATATGGAGAACAAAACAAGTGAGGAGCTGAATATTTTCAGCTTAGTGAAGGGAAGGCTGGGGGGTGACATGGTTACACTCTTTAAATATCTCAAGGACTGCTACAGAGAGAAGAGTGCAAGCTTGTTCTCTCCTGCTCCAGGGGCTAGGACCACGTCTAATAGTTTTAATTTACAGGAGGTTACATTTTGATGGACTTTAGAAGGAACTTACAAGTACAAGTGGTTTGGTAATGGAGACAATTATCTAGAGAGGTTGTGGGATCTCCACTTGACATCTTCATAAAGAGGCTTAACAGCTTTCTGCTGTGGTTGCTCTAGTGGGAGATCCTACATTGAGCAGGGGGCTGAGTTCAATGTCTCATGGAGCCCCTTCCAACTGTTATGATTCTATGATTCTGTGATTCTTATAAGACTTCAAAGCTATTATTATGCTTTAGACAATAACATTAAATGAGTTCCATAGCGTACACTATCAACAGAAACTCCAATTTCTTGAAAAAATAGTTAATTTACGAATTTCCTTTAAATATTACCATTTTGCAGTAAATGAAAAAAAAAGTCTTGTTCCTACTTGTATATAGAATGGACAGGGCTCATTATTAGATTCCTAGTGCTTTAAATTCTCTTCCCATGCTATGTGATGGTTTTATATGCCCAAATTCAGAAACAGTTCTAACCAGCCCTGTTCCAATCAATCATTTAGACTTGTTCCACACCGCAGACCTGTTCCAATACATGTGAAATGTTCTGATAGTCTTCACTTTACATTTTTGGTCTGTATGAGTCCTGATTCACTCAAATGTATCCATTTGTATGGACCACCTCCCCACATCTTCCTGGGACCCACAACACTTTTTATATCTCAGAAGTGTGCAGAGATTAGAGGAACACCGTTGTACCCATTGCCTTTCCCAGTACCAAACAGTCCTTAGACCCAAGCTTCCCTAAATTCACTTCCCAGTCTGCATGCATAGGAGCAGACTTTAGGCTGTTTGCCTAAGAAGAATATCTTCCCATCTTCAAACTTAGTGGACTACTTACGGATTACTTCGACTTTGTAGGTAGCATTGATTTCCCCAATTCTGTTGAAGACACGGCAAGTGTATTTCCCACTATCCTCAGGCTTCAGGTTTTTCAAATTCAGTGTCCACTTCTTCCGTTTATTCTCACCGATCTCCTGTGGGCTAAGAGGCTTGTTGTCTTTCAGCCAGGTAATGTCAGGGCGAGGATTCCCACTAGCGACGCATTTCAGGCGGACTGAACTCCCCACTGGTCGAGCAATCACTCTCCGTCTCATCTTGGCAGGTTGAGTAAATCTAGGCCGAGCTGCAAAGACAAACAAGGCACAGGTGCAGGAGGGGATAGGTAAAAAGAGATACTGCTTATATGGCACTGAGTTCTAAAAGTGAAGGAAGCATTGCTATATGAGGCAGAAGATGCTTTCCATACTGTTGTTTTTGTTGTATTTGGAATAACTACCTCCCGTTATGGGAGTCATTGTGGTGTAATGATTTGAGTTTTGGACTAGTACTCCGGCAGACAAGGGTTAAAATCCCCCTTCAGCCATGGAAACCCACTGGTGCCCATGGGTAACACATTCCCTCAATCTAAGAAGCAGGCAATGGAAAACCTGCTCTGAAAAAAAATCTTGCCCAGAAAATCTTATCATAGGGTCACCAAACAATCTGAAGATGCAAAACAATAAGCCTACCATTATAAGGTCAAAATAGTCAATTTAAGGAATTCATTTTATAAAGCAAAACAAAATGCATGTCTTAAATTTTTATATTTAAGATACAGCATTTATCTTTATTTATGTAAATTTATTTATTTATTTAAATTTATTGTATTTAAGATACAGTATTGAATGGCTTCATCATGTCTAGATTCTACAATGGAAATAAAGCAACTGACCTTTACTGTTTCTACATGTTCACATAAAGTAAACAAAAGCAAAATTGAGCTTGCATCTACAGATAGGTGAGGAGATTTTAAAAATACACATGATCATATAAATGGAAAGAAAAAGTGATATGTACTGACTGCATACAGCCAAGATATAAAAAGAATTTACAGTGCACTTCTCTGTCAAAATAAGCCTCACTGAGTTCTATGAGACATCCAGTGCTATGCTCACTACAGAGTAATTCCCCTTGAACTCAACTGTTAAAGCTAATCTAATCCGCACCTATTCAGAAATAAGCTTCACTGAGGGCTATGACTCTCAAACAAGCGTGCATAAGAATGCATCCTAAATATCCCTACATGTAAGCTTCTGGTCAACAAGGCAAACACACAGAAAGCTAAAATAAACTACATGTTACTTTTAAACACGTCTCTAATTAAATTTTAATGTTTCATTGCCTTCTTTGCATTTTGCTCTTTTCCATTAAAAATGAAGGAAATTTCTTGTATGATAGCAAATGATACTCAAATGAATTCTGAACAAAAGGAAGCCAAGGTTGAAGAAGATTGTCTTCTACAGTGAAAAGATTACCAGTACCCAATTTGAAACTGAATTATTATACAAGTTTTACTGAATAGGTACAATTTGATAACAAAAATATGAATGGACATAATGGGTATGAGTGGGGATACAGGCCCTTGGAATAACAGTATTGTGCATTAAGAAGTAAGCTTGATGTTATGGTCTAAAATGGTAAAATACCAGGATGAATTGGAGGAAAAAAGCCCTATATTATCACATATTCTTAAAGTTGGAAATTGATGTCTATTTATAGTACAGTTATCAAAGTCCCACATAGGTTGCCTTGGGTCCCAATTCTGGGAGAAAGGTGGCCAAAAATACAATCAATCAATTGGCTGACTCAGAGTTTAATACACAGGATAGGTTAAGGAATCCTCAATTACAATCCTGTTACAGCACCCAACATCACACACAATTAATCTCATCTAATATTATGCCTGTGCTTGTGACAAACCGATGGCATAGCAGATGTGCAACTGAGAATTTTTGTTGTTGTGTGCCTTCAAAGTCATTTTCGATTTATGGTGACACAAAGGTGAACCCATCATGGAATTTTCTTTTTTCCCCTTTTTTTTAATTAAAGAAAAAAAATTATACAAAACATAACAGAATAACACAAAAACACTACGTGAATAACATAAATGTGAAAAAGAGAAAAATTACAACACAAATGGCTTACATTACTATTGCTCTCCAGATCCTTTATCATCGTATACTTATTCCACATATTTTATATCACATTGATTATGTATTTTTATTTCATGTATCTAAGTCTCTTTCTCCTTGTACTCATTATTGCTATAATAATTTCATTCTTAAGTCTATTCTTTTCAACTATATTTTTTTAAAAAAATTTATTATTTTTTATTATGAAAAAAAATTAAACAATACAAATGCAAATAAACAAAACCCCACATAATTAACAAAAAAAGTGAATAAACCCTCCCCCAGAGCCAACTTTTTGTTTACTCCACTTTCCAAAATTGCCATTCTTCTTGTGAAAGGGTAGCTTTACCATCTCTTATCAAAGCATTTTCCAAGAATATTTTCCAAATTTATTCAACATCATTTCCTTTTACAAGACCTTTCATAAATCTGATTCTACAAGTTAACTTATCATTAACTGCAATTTTCCACACTTCTTTATACCATTCCTCTATTTGAATTTCTTCATTTATTTTCCATTTTTTTGCTATTATTAACCTTGCTGCAATTAACAAATTTGTTATTAATTCCTTCACTGCCTGAGTACACTCAACCTTATTATATATAGACAACAACCCTATATTTGGACATATTGATATATCAGTTCCTACTATCTCTTTTATTTCTTTAAAAACCTTTTGCCAAAATTCCATTATCCTATTACAATTCCACCACATATGCATATATGTACCAATTTTCTGACATCCTCTCCAACATAATCTAAAATACATGGAATTTTCTTTGCAAGACTTTTTCAGAGGGTGTTTGCTGCTGCCTTCCTGTGAGGTTGAGAGAGTGTGACTTGCCCAAAGCTGCCCATGGCTGAGTGGAGATTCAAACCGAGGTCTCCTTGGTCCTAGTCAACACTGAAACCACTACACTACACTGGTGCCTGAGGATTATTGAGTTTTAAAAATGTTTTGAAGTTCAACCCAGGCAGAACTCCACCTTGTCTTCCATCACCCTCATTTAAAACCCACATTTTTCATGGGGTGAGCCATTGTGTCCAAGTGCAGACACATAGCTGGAAGCTCCTCTGCCCCTCCCGCTCACGTGGCCACTTACTGGCCAGTGGAGAGCGCGAGAAGAGGGGGCAGAGGAACTACATGCCTACACCTGGACACAGCGTCATCCTCCAGGAACTCTAGAGGACCCCTGGGAGGTCCTGGAGTCACGGAGTGTCCAGCTACGAGCACATACTTGAACACTTTTCTGTCACTCTCCAGTGGGCATGCCCCATTCTTCACCCATGTGGGGGAAGACCAAGCATGAATAAAGTGGGTTTGAGAGGGAGTTGGTCATTGTGCAAAGGAAGTAATTAATTCTTCCCTCTATGACAGTGGTTCTCAACCTTCCTAATGCTGCGACCTTTAAATACAGTTCCTCATGTTGTGGTGACCCCCAACCATAAAATTATTTTCGTTGCTACTTCATAACTGTAATCTTGCTACTGTTATGAATCGTAATGTAAATATCTGATATTTACTCCACCATAAATGATATAAAGTTTGAAGATTTGGTTTCACTGCATTCAGACTGAATTAAATCCAAAAATAAATCTGGCATGGGAATAACACTAGATTTTGTAGGCTTATTCCTTACAATTGATGCAACATTCTTGTTTTTATCAATATCTAAAGTGGCATTCTCCAGACTGTCCAGTCCCAGAGTTACCAACACCTTTTTCAGCAAATGTTTAAAAGAATCTGAGGAAAATAATCTCACTTTATTATCATCTTCTGCATCCTCCTCCTCGGAAATAGAACCATCTGATTTAGAGTCATTATCCCCATGAGTATCTGCCAAATCTGGTTCCTCATCACTTTCAGATTCAGTGTTGATTTGTTCAGAGTGTGACAAAGCAGATTCCTCCACTCTAGTCACTTTGGACCTACAGGTAGACTTTTTTTGGTAAACACACACCAGCATCATTTGATTCAGCTTGAATAACTTTTGTATCGTCAGGAAAATCATGTGAAAATGAAGGATTCATTGAAGTAGTTTGTTGACTGCTTAATAATGACATTACATTCAAATTCAATGAATTGTCTAACTTGCAATACATTTTTTAAACTTGTTATGTATTTTGTGAAATCATTTCACTAATATTGTTTGCCTATTAACATGCACCTCCATTTCTTCAGCAATCATTTGTCTTATCACCTCCCTACTACACTCAGACACATTCCCCTGGAAAGACACTGAGGACATAGGAGGTTCAAATCTTACTTCTTTACGTTCCATAGGCATTGCAGTTTGACTCCTAGTGAATAATGACACCATACACAATGCTAAATTGCCCTGCGCTACTGTATTCGCTAATACAGAAGGGCAAGGACCTGCTGACTGAGAGGCTGCCATTTCTCCTGGCAGAGGCTGCTCACATGCTTAAGCGTGATTGGTTGTGTTGCTGACGAGCTTGGATTGGTCAGGAGAGCTCCTTCCTCTCATAGCCCCCTCCCTTGCCTTCTGAACACCTCTTTTCAACATGGCGACCAGAAGTTAAAGGAGTGGTTGGGAGCCCTTCCCCACCCTTAACAGACTTAACTGCATTACCAGGTAATTTTCCTTTCACCTTCTTTTTAATTCTTGGGTTCTCAGACTTCCTTATACTAGATGTTTTTAGCTTTGTTTGAGCTGCAGAGTGGCTGGTCGGAGATTGCCCTTCCAACTCACTCTCGCCTGATGCCAAGAAAATTTTCTTTAGTAAGGTACTTCAAAGGGGGCAGGAGGACGCGAGCACGTGGCTCACACTTGCGCACCACCACCGAGGAGGGAATGGAGCCTAAGACCATCGGAAATACGTATTTTCCGATGGTCTTAGGCAACCCCTGTGAAAGTGAGGTCCAAAAGGGGTCGCGACCCACAGGTTGAGAACCGCTGCTCTATGACCAAAAGAAGAAATACATAGATATAAGTTGGACTTACACCTGCCTTTGTCACTAACAAGATGCAAATTGAAATGTTTGAAGCCTCAAGTGCCATCTTTATTGAGGTGGTGGCCTTTCCAAATCAGTGCATAGTTTTCCAACTGACAGAAGAGAGTGGTTCAAGGACTGCCTCTCCCTCTGCTATAGGACAGCTCCTTCCAAGATGTAGAGTGGTGACCCAATTCTTCTCTTAGGATGCACAGGGACTGTGGGCACCTCTAGTGGTTTCAGGTCTCATGGCTCTCCTCAGACAGGGCAGGCAGAACATGTTCACCTCTAACTAGTGATGTATTTAAGTCTTTTACTCCAAGTCTCAAGTCCTTGAAGATACTTTCAAGTCAAGTCTCAAGTCCTTGAAGATACTTTCAAGTCAAGTGTCAAGTCTGGAAGTCAACTTTATACCTCAATCAAAATTCCAGAATTATTGGACAGAGCCAGATAAAGTCAGTTTTAATAATTTAAGCAGAATCGGGCCTCCACATTTGTAATTTTGCCATCTGTAGCTTCAAAAGTGGGGAATAGGACCCTTCTTACTTCCCATTACTGAAGCTTCAAAAGCTTTAGAAGGAAGGATCCTTCTTCTTTAAGCTTGTTGTCTAACACATTTACTGTTCCCTTCTGAGAAATGCACCCTGCACTCTGGGGGTGAGTCTTGTCTTCTGCTCTTAGGTAAAGTTTTAGAAGGCTCCTTGAATATGCAGCAAGGACAGACTGCTGAGCACACCTCAGGACTAATTGCCTAACCTGTTTGCTGTTCCCCTCTGAGAAATATACCCACACTTTGGGCTTGGGACAGATTGCCACATGACCAGTAGGCAAAAAGAGATGGAGGTGTTGTTCAAAGTCATAAGGTTTCTGGATGAATGTGTTATGTTACTGAACCAAGGGCAGCAAGTCAGTCATTAAAAATATACAAGTCTCAACTCGAGTCGAGTCAGTGCATCTTTTGTTGCCGAGTCAAGTCACCGAAGTGATTTAAGTCCGACTTGAGTCTGAGTCTATTGACTCAAGTCTACATCACTGCCTCTAACACCTGCAAAACTTTGCTTGAAAGCTAGCTCACAAAGGCATGAATTTTGAGCTGAACATGGGATGTTTATTCATCTCTAATATTAAGACAAAAGGTGGAACTTGAGGAAGTTCTTTTTTTCAAAGGGATATAAATCTCTAAAATGTATACAGCTATTGTACAGACAGAAGTTTGCTGCCTGCATTCACTTAAGTCTGCTACTATATATCTGGCTAAGGCCAACTTCATCCTGAATTCTTTGCTCCTCATGTCCCTGACTGCTAACTTGGGAGCTCCTAAACATCCTCTTTCTCAGCAAGGACATTTTACTGCCTGAAATGCAGGGGGGAATGGCACCCTTCTCCATGCAACGTACAAACCTGACTGGCCTGGAAACTGAGTCATACTTCCTGGTGATGAATAGCCTCTATCATTATATCACAAAGTAGCAGGCTAGGCTGGAAGGTATAGGACAGGCTGGAGCCTCCAGCACTCTGACTGGTTTCTTGTTCCCTAGCACCTGCTGTCTCACTTTGCTTAATAATACAGTCACTTCCCTTCCCCCAAAAACACCTTCATCCCCACAAATGTTTATGATCTTATTCTGACAGACTCCCAGTCCTGTGCTGGAACTGAGATGGGCCTGGTCTTCCGGGGTGCATTTTGGAATTAACAAGGAAGATAAACCTTTTTGATATTACAAGAATTTTGAACATTTTTCTGCACCAGACTATCTTGTTTTATGGTACTACTTTCCCTATATTGCTGGTCTAAGTAGAAATGAAGTTCGTAATGATGTGGGATTATGCTTGCACAGACACCAAGGATGCCAGAAGATGATGTTGATCACTTCATCAAATTCTAGAGAAGCGGTCTCATCGCAGTACCACTGTCTGACAGTTGTAATTGCCTGGATGATTTGTTTGAAACTGAGTCGAGGAGGGTGTAACATGATGGAGGCCCTCTGTGTTCTGAGGAGGGGAAAAGATTCAGTATTGACTTTCATGGAGGCAAAGAGTTATTTTGGATCTTGCACAGCTGTTGTGGTCCTAGGAAGAAGTGGTAGGCAAGAATGCAGCCCATCACCACCTGATTAGGCAGCTGTAGCCCAGAGGTGCAGTGTCACTGATGTAATAAAGAGTCTTGTGACAAGCTAAGGGCTATATTTTGGTTCTGTCAAATCAACAAATATCTATATACACAAGGACAAGAAGTGGGGAATTGTAAGCTTTAAGATCAATGGAAGGCAAACAATACAGATTGTGACAATTATATGATAGCCATAGCCCAATGATCCAACTGATAAATAACACAACTATTGTGTTGGTAAGTTAAATAACAAAGCTAATTGCCAGAGGGAGACATAGCTTGAGAAAGGGAAATTATTAATGCCTCTTCATAGAAAGGAACTACTACTTCCTCCTGCTTAAAGGAGGCAATACTGAGAAGCTTTTTAAAGATACTTACCCTCGACTCAGGACTAGTAATCAATTATAATCCAGTCCTGAATTTATCATTTTTGGCTAAGATGTCTGAGAAGGTGGTGACACAGTGATTCCAGATATTTCTGGATGACAGTGGTTGTTTGGACTGTTTCAGTCAGGCTGGGATATAGGACTGAAACTGCCTTGGTTACTTTGGGAGATGACTTCTGCCAGGGTCCAGATGGGCAGAGTACAGTCCTATTAAATCTCCAGGACCTCTGAATGCCTTATGATTCCACTGACCATGGTATCTTCCTGGATTATTTAGCTACACGGGGGTTTCTATATTTCAGTGTTTCCAGCCATTTCTGTTCAGTCACTCTAGAAGGTGGTGCTGTGAGATCACTGTTTGACACCATAGCATATGGTGTTCCACAGGGATTTTGTTGCTAACTATCTATATTCAAGCCACTGAGAAAGGCCATTCAAAATTTTGGAGTGAGGTCTCGTCGGTATGCTGATGACACACAGCACCTCACCAAACACTGAAGAAGCAACTGATACTTTGAACACTGCCTGGGTTCACTAATGGGGTTGCTGAATGTGAGGACTTCTACTTATCACACCAATGTGGGGACCTCCACATATACCACTGCTGCCAACACCATTTGTGGGTTCTTGTGTGACATTCTTTCTTCCTAAAATCCCACAGGTATACACCACCATTTCTGAACCACTGCTGTCAACACAAATGCCACACGTCTGAACTCAGTCAACTGCACTACTGTAGCATTCCCAGAGTAACAGGTGAGTGATAACAAAAATAATTTATTAAACAGAAGTATGATACACAGTTAAAAATTACTTATTTAACACATCTGAATCCTAATACACTCCTCTAACTCCTTCCCTATCTCCTTATAACCACAGCTGAACCTAACAAACTGTCCTGAGTCTAACTAAATCCCGATTTCTCACTGACTCCCGGCCATACATGACCACCCATTTTAAACATTCCGTTCAAACACTCAGCCAATCGCTGGTGACTCCCAACATTCCATGCTCTTACTGGCTCCCAATAGATCACTTGCCCTATTACATTTACTAAAGATAACATGCATAACCATTTTTTACCTAACTTCTCTAATAAGCACAGCAACATTCCCCCACCCACCACCCATCACACTTAACAAGATGAGATTAAACTCTGACAAGATGGAGCTGCTGCCACTCAGCAGAAAGTTGGGTTCAGGGACTGGAATTCAGCCTGTTCTGTGAAAAGTCACACTCTCTTTGAAATAATGTGTTTGTATTCAAACACAGGAAGGTACTCCACACCCCTGTGCTCTCCCAGGTCTCTTAGGTTGCAGTGGTGGTGAAGACTGCTTTTGCATAACTGTTTAGTGCACCACCTACAACCTTTCCTTAGTTCACCTGTCATGGCAGCTGTCATCCATGCTGCAGGGTTCTCTGTGGGCAGCTACCCTCGAAGTAGCTTCAGCTAATGTAAAATCTAGTAGTGAGGCGACTAACTAATGCACACTAACAAGATCCTATTTTTCCAGTAACAAAAGACCTGTGCTAGTTACCCACTGTTTTCTAGGACCATTTCAAGGTATGTTTATAGAGTTTGTGGTGTGGCTATCTACGGTGATACTGTCTCATTATGAACCCATCCAAGTGCTAAGGTCTCTGTGAGAATCCCTTTGAGAATTCCATTACCCTTGGGAACCTGCATGACAGGAAAATGGCAGAAGGTTTTCTCTGGTGCTACCCAGGCTCTGGAATGCACTCCTGCCAGAGTAACAATCAGTTCACACTTTCATTGCTTTCAGGAAAGATACGAAGATATGGTTTCCCATTCTTGATTTTAAAACTGTTTTGATTATTGTAATGGTTTTAATAGTTTCACTGTTTAAGTTGTTTTTCACTGATGTGTGATAGCCTAGAGTGCTATTATCAGTGACAAGCAGGATTCTTTTTTTTTAATCTACCTCAGCTAAGTTTTTAAAACACTTTTCATTCTGTGTGGAAGCTGTGTTGAAACTATTGCTACTCAAGTCTCTGATCTCTTCCCTCACAGCCTTCCCTGTGTCTTTGTTTTTGTTTTGCTATCAGTTTTGCCATAGCTCCTAGCAAACAAACACAACTTTGTGCTTACCATCTGAGCTTTCCAGCAAAAAGTCTAAATCAGTAAATGTGCAAGGATGTTAGTAGACCTAGTTCCCCAAGATACATTCAAAAGAGAATCCCTAACTCTGGACCCAAGATCTATAGGATTGCCTCAAACCTGCTTTTAGGCTTCTGCTTAATGTACTGTCACTATCATCTCTTCAGACTCTTCCTTGTGACACCTAGCTCTGTGCTGTGAGAATTTCAGTTTCCCTTTCGTAATATTCAAGCCTCCAGTTCTGCCTGTCAAATCCCTAGGGCCTTCACTGTTTTCTTATTTGGCAACCATACCTTCCTCTGCCTGACTTATTTTCTTTCTTGGTTATATCCAGCTTCCTGCCCTAGGTCAAATGAATTAATCCATTCTCCATTCTGTAGTAAAGTCACCTGTTTCAGAAATTCCACATATCTTGCCATGAAACTGATGTTCTGTCATTCAGGCCTTGGCCTGTTTTTAATGGCTAATTTTCCTCTGAAGAAAGTATGAAGAACAACCAATTTTCCCCTCAAGTAAGTGCGAAGAGCAACCATCAGTGGCATTCATAGACCCAAAGTCAATACAGTGGGGATTTGGTATCCACTACGGTTTGGTTCCAGGACCCCTGCTTGATACCAAGATTTGTGGATGCTAAAGTCCCATTATGTACAATGGTGCAGTAAAATGGCATCCCTTATATAGAACAGTAAAATCAAAGTTTGCTTTTGGGATTTTTTTAAAAATATTTTCAACCTGTGGCAGGTTGAATCCATGGGCACAGAATCCACAGATATGGGGGGCTGACAGTAATTATTATGTATTCTGGTCAGTTACAGGTAAGTAAATGTCTGCTGTGTTTATAGATATGACTGGAAATACAAGGCAAAACGGAAACAGCCTGCCTGAGTCCTCCTCTCTGGGCCTGAAAGAGAACAGTGCAAGAGAAGTTACAATGATCTGAAGTATGTATAACAACCTGTTCAAACTGAATATTTTGGGGCTTTGATGTTAGGAGTGAATAACTAAGCAACTAATGCTGGAATAAAACAATTTTTTGTGTGGGCATGTACATGGAGGCCTATATATGGGTGGAAAGAACATAGAATTCATTTTCCATGAGGTGTTCACTCATGCTGCACAGGGCAGTTGCACTGAGCAGCTGGGTAATGCACTCTGCCCATACCCAGGAGATGGCCTGGAGACGGGCATGGCTAGTGTCCTCCTGACAGCCACTCCTCCTTCACTCGTAAGTCCTTCAGGCTGTGTGTGATTGCTGCCCCTTTCCAACACACAACATGGAAATGCACAAGGATACTTGTAGCTCTCACTATGCAAGCAGGTTTTAGAGAACAGACTTTTCCTCATACCTCACCCCCATTCCCCTCCTGATTGGCCTCCCCATCTATTCTCCTACACTGACCTCATATTTCAGATACATTCAGTGGGGGAATCCAACTCAAGCATCTCTCTCATGTACACTGTACCTCGAGGAACATTTTTAGCTCAAGCAGCAGCAAGTGGTTTTTCTCCACCCCACTCTGACATTCTGGGTCTTGGCCACATCAGGATATTTTATTTCAAACTTTTCTTATGCAGCACAGAAATGCTTTGCTCTCTACTCAGAGGCTTTCATGTGTAACCTAATGAATGGGAGCGACTCCAGCATCCAACGACATAGCAGACAGCTGGAGTAACAAGTGTGATATCCTAGCTCATTCTGTAGAGATTGGTGTATAAATGTGTAGGTATTTCCTAGATCATCTCCCTGAAAGGGGAGGCATCCCTAGCAGCAAAAACAATCACACTCCAAGAGAACTTGTCACAACCCAGCAGTGCTTTGATATACAGTCAGTTTGCCAGCATGGCTATTAAGACACTTGAATACCAAGAGAGGAGGAAGCAGGGGGAGAAAGAAAGAGAAACAGAAAGACCTAGAAAATGTCCCTTGGCTGCTCTGAAATGGGAAAACCAAGCTCCCATCCTTGCAATACTTAGAATACTTATTAACAGTCAACAATTTAAATGTCTTGAGACCCCAGAATCGCAAGAAATAGCACTTCACTCCCAGTCTCTAAATTCATTTTGCTCACCCCATCTGGAGTTACCACTTTATTCTCTATTCGTCCATAATCCATGTGAGCTGAATCAGCACAAAAGGGGCCCATCCCCTGCTTATCTCTAGTTCCATTACTCTCCTCAAACACAGACCAATGCATCTGAACAGCAAAACTTTCCCTACACATGGGTGTTCTCCACATGACTGAGGATCCTCAAAAATATTTTATCCACAATTGTGGAAAGTGTCTACATGTTGGGGAAGCTCCCCTATTCAGATTCATCACTGTCCTTGTGAGAAGAGATGTAACAAGAGATAGAGGAGGGGCAAGGCTGGCATGGTACCCCCGCTTTCACATATTGTTTCAACAGAACGGCATAATGAGAAAATAGGGATACTGAGGTACCTCACAACCTCTGACACACCTACTGCTGTGATAATGAACTTTTTGCAGAAAAGTTTGCTTGGGCCAAAGCTGGCAACCAAGTACAATTTCTAGCCAATGAGCCTTCATAGAGGGTATAACTGAGGAGGAGAGATGCATCTTTCTGGCTTCTCACCCAGGTCTCAGCCAAATCTCAGCACACAAGGTTGTACTGTCCTTTTCCTTCCAGGTTCAGATCTGAAGGACCTGCTTTGCACATGCTCATTGAACTAATGCGATTTGCTGTTAAAGGACCTAAGTTGTGAAAGGATCCAAAAATGAAACTCCCATCCATACTGCCCTACAGTTATGTACTGGACAAAATGGGCTCAATGACATTTTGACAGAATAACTGCATGCCAAGAGAGTTAATGTTTCCTCATGACGGTCCTGTTCAGACATTCACTTAAATGCAAGATGGCCTAAAATATTTAGGCAAATGAGCCTCTCCCCACTCCAAACACACATACACATGCACAAACAAACATACAGGTCTCTCCCCCAGGTGTCCTTGTATGCTAACCCCTTCCCTTCTTAGTGTCCAACTTGCTGGCCGTTAAGATCCGGAATGGGCTTTCTACCCAAATTCACTTAAACATGAGTAGAATGTTCTACACAATTGGAACCCTGCTTTCTCAGGTGAAATGTGTCATTGCATTTTGTGCATGTTAAATACCAATGACAGGATCCTCTAACCAGGATTGGGATTGCAGCATATGGGAAAGAAGGAGGACAATTAAGTTGCAGATTTCCCAAAGAAAATCACCTTTTGCAGAGCTGCTAATTGCTCACGGAAGGGCATCTGCTATGGCCATCAACAACTTTGGTGGCAATTTTCATTGGGATTGTTGTTTTTGTGTGCGTTCAAGTTGTTTCCAACTTATGGCAACCTTAAATTGACCCTTTCAAGGGGATTTCTTGGCAAGATTGTTTAAAGGGGGTATGCCTGTGTCTTCCTCTAAGGCAGAGACAGTGTGACTTGCCCAAGGTTACCCAGTGGGATTCCACGGCTGAGTGGAGATTCAAATCCTGATCTCTGGAGTTTTAGTCCAGTGCTCAAACTGTTGCCTCATACTGGCTTTCCCTTGAGATTGCAGCACAGCAAAAAGGATTAGGCTCCTCCTTATGTGCCATGGTCCTGATCAAGACCCCAAACAGCTGCTATTTAACAACCTAAAAGTACCCATCCCATGTGTCACACAATGTGATGCCATATTTCAAATGTCAGGTCTTACTTGAGTCCATGCAGTAAGCATTATGTATAAACAGCAATATGATCCTGGGCTGCTAATGTTCTGACCCAATATGTGCCCCCTCCAGGTGTTGTTGCTGTAGCTTCAACTAGCCCCACCCACCATAGACAATGTTGAGGAGTGATGGGAGCTGCAGGGCAAAGGTGTGTCAGAAGAAAAATGTCTTCACCAGTCAACAGAGAAGGTCCACCAGTATGGTGCGGACAAGAGTCATGATATTACGTTAATTTATTCTGGCTCATATTTACCTGCTTGCCCCATAAGATACATTATTTCCTTCAAAACAAACAAATCCAGGAACAGAGGCTTTACAACTTTGTAAATATGTGGGCATCCTTTGACAGGTATGGGGGCAGTTTTCCATCTATAGAATTTTTAAAAATTCCAGTTGTTGTTTTTTTAAAACACTGTGATCTCTTTAGAAGATGAATCAGCCCATATGGAGTCTTGCAGGAAAGCAACACTGGGGTGCTGAGGGATGGGTAACAAAATTAGCCTTGCAGTCTATATGTAGCCTTAGGGCTGCACTTGGCCTATCCCAATTTCATAATAAGGAGAACAAGTAAATCTTGTTTAGTTCCCCACAGAATGCAGTGTCTGACTGCTGGCACACATTGCACTACAGAGCAGATACAGTCTTGGATTTCAGTTGAGGAAACCTGGTCTGAAATCCCATCACAATCCTGAAGGTCCCCTTAGAGCTTTTTCCCCCAAGTCTCAGCATGCCTTACCTCATAAAGTTTCTGGGTGAATATGCTGAAATATCACACCAATGACCAATCCTCAGAGAGGCAGATATGACAAAAAAGTTCTGAGCTAAAACAAAAGATTTTACTCTTAGCACAGATGTAGAAGTCAGCTTAACTCTATTTCCAAGTTTCTTTTGCTCCATAATAATATTCTACAAGATTTTACTTTGTTTTAATCTGGTCAACAACAGGATCAACAGCACATGTTTACATCACCCTGACCCTCATTTTTGTCACAGGCATTTAGGTTAGTCACATGCTAATATCACTAAGATACAACAATTAGAAAGTAAAGCAATACTCCTTTCCTTCTTTTTTCCCCTCTCTCTTTGAAACAGATGAAGTGATTATGATTCTCTCCACAACCACTTTTAATTCCTCTGTCTGATACACTGAAACCAGATCTCCTCTTAAACAGTTGTGAAATGACTCTCTTGGAAGGAAGGAAGAGAGAGAGAATGAGTGAATGAATGAATGAATGAATGAATGAATGGGAAAGAGATGGGGAGGAGAAAGGAAGTGGGAAGAAACAAACCAAGTTTAACAGAGGTACAAAGGTAGAAGAAAGAAGAGAGAAAAGGGGAGGGAGGAAATCAAGTGCAAAAAAAATGGGAGGAGGAGGAGCTTTCCACAGCCACCCCCTCTTCTTCCTCTTTCTCCTCCTTTTTGTAAATGCCTGCTTCCAAACCTGTATCATCTGTTGAAGCTTTGTTAATTTAATTAAAAGAGCCAGGGACCCCTGTACAAAAGTACGGCTGTGTGTTCCTTTCTTTGCTCACAAGTTCCCTTACAAGTCCTCAGCAGTTTGCTCTGTACATTTGTGAACTGTAAAGTGAGAGCCAGCATGGTGTAGTGCTTTGAACACTGGATCACAATCGATTCCCCACTTGGCCGTGAAACCCACTGGGTGAACTTGGACACATCACACACTCTCAGCTCCAGAAAAGGCCACAATAAGTTCACCTTAGGGTCGCCATTAATTGGAAACAACTTGAGGGCACACAACAACAACAACAGCAACAATAACAAAGCCGTGCCATATGTCATGGTTTGGAAGAACATAGGTCAGCAGAGGAAGCATATACAACCCTGAGGTTCCTGAGAAAATGAGAAAGTTACAGCAGAATGTGTTAGAAGGAAGCAGCGAAGCAGCTTAACATAAACAGCTTTCCTTCTGACAGGGACTCCTGTCACACCCCTTCCAAAGGAGAAGCCAGAAACAAAACAAAGCTGGTTACTTCACAGTAATTACCTAAACACACCTCATGATTTTCCATGGAATTTCCATAGTTCTGCAACAAAATGTTGCAGTGTGGGCTGCTTCTGTTCAGAGCTCTAGGCCATTTCTGCATGGCACTGGTCCTGCTATAGGGATGGGATGGCAGTGGTCCGGGGCTGTGCTTTCACACAAAGTCATCACGATCCCTCTGCCATTCCACCCCCACCCATTGAGAGATATTTCCTTAATAGAAAAAATCCATTAAGCACCCATGATTGTGTGATGCTCCCGTCCTTCCTGGCCATGAAGAAGGGCAGGAAGTGCGATGGAGGCACAGCATGGGAAAGAGACCAGCTGTGCTGTGGAAGGCAGACACGTGTCGCTCACACTCCCTTCTGCAGGGAGCCAGTCAGGTGTGGAGAGAAGCATTCCTGATGCACTCCCTTCCCAGCAAAGGCGCTGCTGGGATTATAACAAGAGGACAGTGGGAACAGGTAACACGCGAAAATGGCCCTAGTCACTACATTCCATCTTCCATCCCATTTTTCTTTTGTCTTCAGCCATAGCCTTTGAACAATCCCTACTGGCCTGTTCCATTTTTTGAAGGGGTGGCTGTAGACACACATCTATGGCCAGTCCCAGTGATATTAAAACCTTTGATTTCTTCTCTGGTTTCTATGGGCAATACTTGTTTCTGTCCCTAGAAAGATTTCAAGAATAGCTGCTCAGTGTGAACCAGGAACTGAATCACTTATACAATAAAATTTATTCTATCCTTTAAATATCTATGGGTCTCTTTTTAATTCCTCTGTCTCCACATGTCTGATTCCGTTCCATTTCCCCTCCCATCTTGTTTTCTGTTGGTGAGGTTCTCTTCCTCACTTGGTCAACATTTTAACCACACAGACCATCATTTTATGGGTTAGTTTTTTTCTAAAGGGTTTTTGTGCATTCTGCTAACATATCTCTCTTGTGCATGAATGTTCCTGTGCAGATAAAATTCTATTAGATGTGAAAAAAGAGAGTTTGTTGGGTGAGACTGTTGTATTTGCGTCTAAATCTCCACTGCCTTTGTTCTCCTGAGCTCTTTTGAGCAGCAGCAAGCAACTCCAGTTGTCATATCCGCACGGATGGCAGCCTGAGTTGTACAGTCCCAGGCTGTCACTGAACTCGAGTCAAGAATTTAATATCCAAAGACCCAACGGGGATAGAAAGATCCCCTCAGTAAAGGGGATCTGGAGCAGCTCACGGAGTTAATGATTGACCCAGCAATGATGAGGAGAGGGGAAGGAGAGTCATCAGCAGACAGGATCAAGTTAGTCGAGCAGGACGCCACTGGGCTCAGACCAGGGACAGAACTGTGATTTGAGTGTACTGCATTGTCTGGGCTATCCATTTGGCAGCACGTAGACCTGAGTTTCTGCATTGGGTGGGATGTGGGTGATGTACGTATGGAGGAGCTTTCTGGAGTTAACTTACTGGTAATTGGAACTCTTGCAGGGGACCAATAAAAATAGTGTACTCCAGGAGACTGATGGCTCAAAATGACTTTTTGATGGTTCTTGGGGATATCACAAATGCAATTCTGATGAAGACTTGCTGACCTCTGAATAGGGAGATGATCTGTGTGGTTGACATGATTGCTAGACATGAGACAGGGAATATATTTTTAGAAAAAAATTTCCTTCTCTCCATTTTGCATACATATACTCATTTTTACAGACCTCATGAGATGAACGTTAAATACATATGATACATGTGCCAAAGCAAGAGAGTTAAGTGAAAAGAACTTCCTCTCCTTTGCAGGGAAGGCCTCTATGCATGGGGTTCAAACATATCTAGTCTGAGCCCCCATCACATAAAATGACATAACAAAGTACAGACTGAGAAGGATGCCAAATTGTGGCACATAGTTAACAGGTGGAATGTGGAAATCCTAAGAAAAAGTACATTTGGTTATTAATTCAAATATGCCAATGTGGATATATAGCAAGTGTTTAAGTGAAGCAAGAAGATCAGGTAGAACTCTTCCCGGTGGAATACACAGTCTCCATTGATTACAGAGTGGTAATAGAATTCAAAAGAGCCAATGTGGTGTAGTGGTTTGAATGCTGAATTATGATCTTGGACACCAGGGTTCAACTCTCCACTTGGCCATGAAAACCCACTGGGTGACCTTGGGCACATCACACACTCACAACTCTGGAAAACCCTGTGATAAGTTCACCTTAGGGTTGGGTAAGTCAGAAATGGCCAGAAGGCACACAACAGCAGTAGAACTCAGAGGTAACTATCAAATGGGCTTAACTAGTTAACAAGGATAAAAGAAAGACTGTGGCATGTTAAAGTGCTTAAACAGTTATAAGAGGCATGATGTAAGAATTCTGTTCATTTTATAAGGTTAGGCTTGTATAAAGCCAAAAAAAAAAAAAAAAACTTACAAAAGGGACGCTGTGTGTTAACATGACATACCACATAGATTTGATAACCAGTTGTTAGGTCCCTGTGTATAGGTAACATGTAGGCAAGACATCAGGCAAGGAAAAAAGAAAGTATTCATTTTTCTAGTCCACAGTAGTATTTTTACATTTCTATATGTGTAACAACAAACCAGTCCTTGCCTGCTTTTACTTACACCGGATATGTTAAAATCAGTGTATTTGTTTAAATCAAATGTTGCTAAGGAAACACTAACAGCAAACACAGACATTAGAAAGCACTGAACATGGCAGGTCAGTGAACCATTCCGTTTCAAAAAGATGCCCATGGGACAAGCCACAGCATACTAAGGTTGGTTTTTGAAGATTATGAGTGGGATATGTGGTGCGATAGTTCTCAGACATGTGCAAAACCAGCTGGCGTAAATCCACTTTCTTCAGGAAAAGTAAATGACCTGGAAATACTTAGACCTATGTGCTTTCTTCATTATTGTCCTGTGTCAAAGCAAACTTTAAAGATGTTTCAAAAGTTCAACAGTTGTGCATATTCCTCTTTTCTTCTATGCATATGGAAATAATGGTAAACTGATGGTAATGGTTTTAAAATTTAGAAGAATATGGATTTTTTTTGGCACAGAAGGCATAAAATCATGAATATTCAGATTGACATAAAAATAATGAAATATGATGGTGAAGATATGGTGAGTGGGTATGATATAAACATCACTTTAAATAGATTCAATGAAGGCATAACAAAGGCTGGATTGGCCACCTGAATGTTCAGAAGAATATTTGACAAGATAAGTAAGCAATAAAGTCCTGCTGGTTGACATTCCAGTTACCTAGAGCTATATTCTGCCTTTTTATCCTCCCACAGTGGCAAAGCTGGTAAAATATTATTAATCTTTGCTTACCCCACAGCTTTCCAGAATGATCTTCTGATTCACTGTTGGGACCTTCAGCTGCTAAACTCTCCCTTCCTGAGCTGGCATCATCTGCAAAGAAAGAAAAAGAAAGAAAGAAAGAAAGAAAGAAAGAAAGAAAGAAAGAAAGAAAGAAAGAAAGACTGTTTAAAACAAGGTAGTGTTTAGGCCAGGATGCAAGCTGAAGGCTTTGCTAAGGCTGTGCTGCTGCCTTTGGAATGCAGAGTTCATTCCATTCCAGCACAGTGAATATATTTTGCTGCCTCGCCAGTTTAGTTTCTTTCCTGTTTTTTTGTGTGTTTTTTTTAGTTTTTCAGCTGGCTACTAATATGATGGGACATTAATTAAACCTTCCATTAATAGAGAACCAAGGCCTCTTTGTTTATGTTTATGGGCTGATGTTCCCAAGGAGGAGATGGAACTGTTTTACACTCCTTGCAAATGATGGCATAAATCAAAATTATAGCTGAAAAAGCAACAGAGACTTCTGGGAATCAGTCATGCTGGAGGCAACACCTCACAGCTTCCAGAAAAATCCAGGAAGTAAAAATGTGTTTTATTTATTTTGAAAATTACACAGTACCTTACTACAAATTCTTGCTTATTCGTACCAAGGAAGGGTCAAAATAAAGCTGTTTGGGGAGGGTGTGACAAGGAGGAAAGGAGAAGGGTAGGCATGAATATTAATACATCGCCTAAACAGTATCTGGAATGAAAGAAATGTGCTCTAACCACAACTTCAAGGTTGACGCAGTGACTGGAATAGGACTGGAGAAACCCAGACGTACCCATGAAGTACACTAGGTGACTTTGGACTAGATGCCACTTAAGAACAGGTTGCTTACCTGTAACTGTAGTTCTTCGAGTGGTCATCTGTGCCCTCATACATTAGGAGCTTTCGCGCCTGCGTGATAGCATTCGGAAGATTCTAGAGCTTAGTAGCTTGGCGGGAACCCCTTCCCCATGCCCGTACTGAGCATGCTCAGCCCGCTTAGCAATGATCGCTCCTCAGTTCTGTAGTCCACCAATAAGGGGCCTGAGAAGGAGGGGACGGCTGGGCGGGCATGTATGAGGGCACAGATGACCACTTGAAAAACTACAGTTACAGGTAAGCAACCTGTTCTTCTTCTTCGTGGTCTCTGTGCCTCATACAGTAGGAAACTGTGTAACTTACAAGTAGGACAGTGGGTTAGGCCCTAAAGAACGGAAGTGAGCACAGGATGTCCAAAACGAGCATCCTTCTGGGACCGGCAGTCGAGCCTGTAGTGGCGCACAAAGGTCGATAGCTGGGACCAGGTCGTCACACGGCAGAGTTCCTGCAGGCCGACTCCTCGCAGGAAGGCTGCAGATGTTGCCACGGCTCTGGAGGAATGAGCCCAAAGAAGGTCTGGCAGAGGCTTCTTGGCAAGCTCGTATGCCAGGTGGATAGTCTGGGTTACCCATTTCGAGAGGCGCTGGATGGATACCTTGTGGCCTCTCCGACACCGGCCATGGCACACAAAAGGTGTAGAAGGCTAAGGCCCAACGAATATCCAAGGAGTCAAGGGATCACTCCAAAGGTGTAGTCGGGTCCGGGTAAAAGGTGGGCAAGATGATGTCTTGACTCAGGTGGAAGTTAGAGACCACCTTCAGCAGGAATGAAATGTCAGGCCAAAGGACCATCTTGTCCCCATGAAAGACCAGGTACGGTTCGTCGCATCGTAGGGCTGTCAGCCCTCCCGCCCGAATGGCAGAGGTGACAGCCATCAAGAAGGCAGTTTTCATGGTGAGCAGCCTGTGATCTGCAGTCGCCATGGGTTCAAAGGGCGGTGTCGTCAGCTGCGATAGCACCAGTGATAGCGACCATGGCGGCAGCGGTGGCGATACTGGTGGGTAAAGGTGTTGCAGGCCCTAGAGAAAAAACTGCTTCACAGTACTGTGATGGGAGAGAGCCGCCGATGGGGATCATGGTAGTTGGTATGCCATGATAGCGGCGAGGTAGATCTTCAGCGACGGGAAGGCCAAGCCCTGCTGCCGGAGGTGCAGGAGGAAGTGGAGCACGGTAGGCAGGTTGAGAGGCGATACCGGCTCTTGTCGTTCCTCAACAAAGGCAACGAAGTGCCGCCACTTGTAGTGGTAACTGCGGCATGTCGACTCCTTCCTGGCCGCGGTCAAGATGTTGCCGATGATGGGATCGCCTAGGGCGATATCCTCCTGGCACGGAGGGCCAGGAGTGGCAGGTCCGGATGGAGGGCGAGGCTGTTGGAGTGCGAGAGTAGGTCTGGTGTGGCGGGAAAACGGAGGATCCAACTGCGAGCAGCCTCAAGCAGAGGGCCGAACCAGTGAGTGCAGCGTCGGCTCGGTCCGCGAGGATCTTGGGTACCACTCGGCCAAGGAGGGGAAAGAAAGAAACGGGGGAACGCATAGAGGAAACCGTCATTGCACCTGAAACTGGAAGCATCGCCGATGGAGTCACGACTGTGGCCAGCCCTCAAGCAGTACCAGCGACACTTCGTGTCCTGGTTGGGGCAAAGGCGTCGATTGTCGGGCCACCCACTGGTCCTGTATCATCCAGGATGCTTTGGTCGAGAGGGACCACTCCCTACAGTGGGCGTCCGCTGTGGTGTTTTCCTGCCCAGCGAGGTGCACTGTTACCAGATGGATTTGAAGCGAGACACACCAGTTCCAGAGGTCGATGTGTACGCTGAGGAGGGTGTGGAATGAGTCCCTCCTTGCATGTTGACATAACAATGTGCCGTTGTGTTATCTGTCAAGATCAACACCGTACGACCCGCAACAAGGTGGCGAAAAT